>ML096617.1:23779-45832 GCA_003697995.1 Taxidea taxus jeffersonii
AATGGAATACTATGCAGCCATCAAAAGAAATGAAATCTTACCATTTGTGACAACATGGATGGAACTAGAGCGTATTATGCTTAGCAAAATAAGTCAACTGGAGAAAGACAACTATCACATGATCTCCCTGATATGAGGAAGTGGAGATGCAACGGGGGTGGGAGCTAAGGTGGTAGGAAAAGTAAAAATGAAACAAGATGGGATCGGGAGGGAGACAAACCAAAAGAGACTCTTAATGTCATAAAACAAACTGAGGGGGGTGGGGGAAAGAGGGGTTGGGAGAGGGGGGTGGGGTTACATTATATGTTTAAATAAAGCTTAAATTAAAAAAAAAACTACAAAAACAACCCAAAAACAATTAACAAAATGGCAGTAAGTACATACCTATCAATAATTACTCTAAGTGTAAATGACACAAATGCTCCAATTAAAAAAAAAAAAACATAGGATAGCAGGATAGATGAAAAAACAAGACCTGTGTATCTGCTCCCTACAAGAGAAGAACTCAGACCTAACAACACATACAGACTGAAAGTGAGGGGATGTAAAAACTTTACCAAGCAAATCAAACAGGAAAAAATCAGGGTAGCCATACATATATCAGACAAAATAAACTAAAAACAAACACTGTAATAAAAAAAACTAAGAAGAGTATTACTACTAATAAAGGGATTGATCCGATGAGAGATATCAGCTTAATAAAAATTGTAAGTACGTATTCACCCAATAATGGAGCACACAAATACATAAAGTTATTAATAGAATAAAGGGAGAAATTTATGATAACAAAATAATAGTACAGGACTATAACATCACACTTATATCAATGAATAGATCATCTAAGCAGAAAATCAGTGAAGAAGCAATACCTTTGAATGACAGACTAGACCAGATGGATACAGTAGATATAGATAATATATATTATCTCCAAAATAGAACACTTTGGGCCACAAAACAAGTCTTAAAAATTTTAGAAAATTGGGGGAGGACTCAAGATGGCAGAGAAGTAGCAGGCTGAGACGACATTAGGTAGCAGGAGATCAGCTAGATCTAGCTTATCAAACCAGTTCAAACACCTACAAATCCAACTGAAGATCACATAGAAGAAGAGCAACAATTCTAGTAACAGAAAACTGACCACTTTTTGAAAGGTAAGACTGGCGGAGAAGTGAATCCAAAGTGACAGGAAGATAGACTGTGGGGGGAGAGGCTAGCTCCCGCCAAATGGCAGAGCAACCAAGCACAAAATCAGGACTTTTAAAAGTCTGCTCCACTGAGGGACATCTCTCCAGAGGCTAAACCAGGGTGAAGCCCACGTGGGGACAGTGTGGCCTCAGGTCCCATGAGGTCACAGAAGGATCAGGGGTGTCTGAGTGTCACAGAGCTCGCAGGTATATGAGTGGGGAAACCGGCTAGAGACAGAGTCAAGAAGTGAACTCTCAACTAGGGATTACCTTGAACCATAATCCGTGGCACAGGCCACTGCTCTGTGAGTGGGGTCCCCACAAGATCCAGGGAGACCCCCCCTCCAGAAGAGCTCAGGGATCTGCAGGGCTTGGATACTCCGGGCAGAGCTGTGTGCCAGAGAAAGAGACTCTTGATCACAGGCCGGGTGAGCTCGGAGTGCAGCCGGAGGCCAGGAAGACGGGAGTGATTGAGCACTTTTCTCTGAGGATGCAATGAGGAGTGGGGCCCCGAGCTCTTGGCTCAACCAGGCCAGAGATTGGGAGGCTGCCATTTTGATTCCCATCCTCTGTAACTCTACGGAAAGCGTTCAGGAAAAAAAAAATCTCCCGAAAGCGAACCAGAGCAGATTAATTAGGCTGGTCCCTGGTAAGGGTGGTGCAATTCTGCCTTGGGCATACACCCCTGAGAATCACTACAACAGGCCCCTCTCCCAGAAGATCAACAAGAAATCCAGCCAAGACCAAGTTCACTTACCAAGGAGAACAGCAGAATTCCAGAGGAGAAGAAAGCAAAGCATGGAATTCACAGCTTTCTCCCCATGATTCTTTAGTCTTGCAAAGTTAATTACTTTCTTTAATTTTATTTTTTTCTTCCGATAATTTTTTTAACTTTTACCCTTTTGTCTTTTAACATTTTTCAACTAGTTTACCTTAACAATATCTTTCATAAAAAATAACCTTTTTTGAACCTCCATTATTATAGTCATATTTTATACTTCCTTGTATCTAACTTTTTTTTGTATACACATAGGATATTTCTTCTAAAAAATTTGGGGTACAACTTCTTCTAATAGATCAAAATACTCCCTAAATCTAGCACCGAGCTTGTTCTAGTCTCCAGCCTGAGCAAATTCTCTCCACTTTCTTATTCTTTATTCTCCCAACGAACTTACCTTAGTAATGCCTTTTTTTGAAATTAAAAAAAATTTTTTTTCAACTTCATACTCATATTCCATCCCTTGATTGAGTTTGCCTTATATATGTTTTTCATTGTTTAAAATTTTGGGAGGTAGTTTCTTCTAAGGGACCAAAATACACCCAAAATTAAGTGGATGACCCTGTTCTAGGCACCAGACTAATTATATATATATGCATATATATATGTATATATATATTTCCTTTTTTATATTTTTTCTTTATTTGTTTTCTTTTTTTAACTTTTTTTTCTGAACTTCTTTTTCCCCCTTTATCCCCCCTCCATGATTTGGGGTCTCTTATGCTTGATTAAAGCACATTCCTTGGGGTCCATGCCACCCTTTTAGTATTTTATTTGCTCCTTCATATATTCTTATCTGGACAAAATGACAAGGTGGGAAAACTTACCACAAAAAAAAAGAATAAGAGGCAGTACCAAAGGCTAAGGACCTAATCAATACAGACATTGGTAATATGTCAGATCTACAGTTCAGAATGAAGATTCTCAAGGTTCTAGCCGGGCTCAAAAAAGGCATGGAAGATATTAGAGAAACCCTGTCCAGAGAAATAAAAGCCATTCCTGGAGAAATAAAAGAACTAAAATCTAACCAAGTTGAAATTTAAAAAAGGTATTAATGAGGTGCAATAAAAAATGGAGACTCTTACTACTAGGATAAATAAGGCAGAAGAAAGAATTAGTGATATAGAAGACCAAATGACAGAGAATAAAGAAGCTGAGCAAAAGAGAGACAAACAACTACTGGACCACGAGGGGAGAATTTGAGAGATAAGTGATATCATAAGACAAAACAACATTAGAATAATTGGGATTCCAGAAGAAGAAGAAAGAGAGAGAGGAGCAGAAGTTATATTGGAGAGAATTATTGTAGAGAATTTCCCTAATATGGCAAAGGAAATAAAACATCAAAATCCAGGAGGTGCAGAGAATTCCACTCAAAATCAATAAGAACAGGTCCACACCCCGTCATCTAATATTAAAATTTACAAGTCTTCATGACAAAGAGAAAATCCTGAAATCAGCCCAGGACAAGAAGTCTGTAACATACAATGGTAGAAATATTACATTGGCAGCAGACTTATCCACAGAGACCTGGCAGGCCAGAAAAAACTGGCATGATATATTCAGAGCACTAAACGAGAAAAACATGCAGCCAAGAATACTATATCCAGCTAGACTATCATTAAAAATAAAAGGAGAAATAAAAAGCTTCCAAGACAAACAAAAACTGAAAAAATTTGCAAACACCAAAACAGCTCTACAGGAAATATTGAAAGGGGTCCTCTAAGCAAAGAGAGACCCTAAAAGTAGTAGATCAGAAAGGAATGCAGACAATATGCAGTAACAGTCACCTTACAGGCAATACAATGGCACTGAATTCATATCTCTCAATAGTTACCCTGAATGTAAATGGGCTAAATGCCCCCAATCAAAAGACACAGGGTTTCAGAATGGATAAAAAAACAAAACCCATCAATATGCTGCCTACAAGAAACTCATTTTAGACATGAAGATGGCTCCAGATTGAAAGTGAGGGGGTGGAAAATGATTTACCATGCTAATGGACATCAGAAGAAAGCTGGGGTGGCAATCCTTATATCAGATCAATTAGATTTTAAGCCAAAGACTATAATAAGAGATGAGGAAGGAAACTAAATCATACTCAACGGGTCTGTCCAACAAGAAGATCTACCAATTTTAAATATCTATGCTCCTAACATGGGAGCAGCCAACTATATAAATCAATTAATAACAAAATCAAGAAACACATTGACAATAATACAATAATAGTAGGGGACTTTAGCACTCCCCTCACTGAAATGGACAGATCATCCAAGCAAAAGATCAACAAGGAAATAAAGGCTTTAAATGACACACTGGACCAGATGAACATCACACATATATTCAGAACATTCCATCCCAAAGCAACAAAATACACATTCTTCTCCAGTGCCCATGGCACATTTTCCAGAATAGATCACATCCTGGGCCATAAATCAGGTCTCAACTGGTATCAAAAGATTGGGATCATTCCCTGCATTTTTTCAAACCACAATGCTCTGAAGCTAGAACTCAATCACAAGAGGAAATTTGGAGAGAACCCAAATACATGGAGACTCAACAGCATCCTTCTAAAGAATGAATGGGTCAACCAGGAATTTAAAGAAGAATTGAAAAAAAATCATGGGAACAAATGATAATGAAAACACAATGATTCAAAATCTGTGGGACACGGCAAAGGCAGTCCTGAGAGGAAAATACAAACCTTTCTCAAGAAACAAGAAAGGTCTCAAATACACAACCTAACCCTACATCTAAAAGAGCTGGAGAAAGAACAACAAAGAAAGCCTAAACCCAGCAGGAGAAGAGAAATAGTAAAGATAAAAGCAGAAATCAATGGAAGAGAAACCAAAGAAACCAATAGAACAAATCAACGAAACTAGGAGCTGGTTCTTTGAAAGAATTAATAAGATTGATACACCCCTGCCCAGACTTATCAAAAAGAAAAGAGAAAGGACCCAAATAAATAAAATCATGAATGAGAGGAGAGATCAGAACCAACACCAAAGAAATACAAACAACTATTAGAACTACTATGAGCAACTCTATGCCAACAAACTTGACAATCTAGAAGAAATGGATTCATTCCTAGAGACATATAAACTACCATAACTGAACCAGGAAGAAATAGAAAATCTGAACAGACCCACAACCAGTAAGGAGATTGAAACAGTCATCAAAAATCTCCAAACAAACAGAAGCCCAGGGCCAGACGGCTTCATAGGGGAATTCTACCAAACATTTAATAGTATTTTTTTTAAAGATTTTATTTATTTGTTTGACAGAGAGAAATCACAAGTAGGCAGAGAGGCAGGCACAGAGTGAGAGAGGAGGAAGCAGGCTCCCTGCCAAGCAGAGAGCCCGATGCAGGACTCGATCCCAGGACCCTGAGATCATGACCTGAGCCGAAGACAGAGGCTTTAACCCACTGAGCCACCCAGGCGCCCTCTACCAAACATTTAAAGAGGAATTAATTCCTATTCTCCTGAAACTGTTCCAAAAAAATAGAAATGGAAGGAAAACTTCCAAACTCATTTTATGAGGCCAGCATCACCTTGATCCCCAAACCAGACAAGCATCCCATCAAAAGAGACTTACAGACCAATATCCTTGAGGAACACAGATGCGAAAATTCTCACCTAAATACTAGCCAATAGGATCCAACAGTACCTTAAAAGGATTATTCACCACGACCAAGTGGGAATTATTCCAGGACAGCAAGGTTTGTTCAACATCTGCAAATCAATCCATATGATACAATACATTAATAAAAGAAAGAACAAGAAACATATGATAGTCTCAATAGATGCTGAAAAAGCATTTGACAAAGTACAGCATCCTTTCTTGATCACAACTCTTCAAAGTGTAGGGATAGAGGGCTCATACCTCAACATCATTAAAGCCATCTATGAAAAACCCACCACGAGTATCATTCTCAATGGAGAAAATCTGAAAGCTTTTCCACTAAGGTCAGGAACATGGCAGGGATGTCCATTATCACCACTGCTATTCAACATAGTACTAGAATTCCTAGCCTCAGCAATCAGGCAACAAAAAGAAGTTAAAGGCATCCAAATCAGCAAAGAAGAAGTCAAACTATCACTCTTTGCAGATGATATGATACTATATGTGGAAAACCCAAAACACTCCACTCCAAAACTGCTAGAACTTGTATAGGAATTCAGTAAAGTGTCAGGATATAAAATCAATGCACAGAATCAGTTGCATTTTATTACACCAACAAGACAGAAGAAAGAGAAATTAAGGAGTCAATGCAATTTCCATCACCCAAATCATAAGATACTTAGGAATAAACCTAACCAAAGAGGCAAAGAATCTATACTCAGAAAACTATAAAGTACTCCTGAAAGAAATTGAGGAAGACACAAAGAAATGGAAAAATGTTCCATGCTCCTGGACTGGAAGAACAAATATTGGGAAAGAACAAATACTGTGACAATGTCTATGCTACCTAATGCAATCTACACATTTAATGCAACCCCTATCAAAATCCCATCCATTTTTTCAAAGAAATGAAACAAATAATCCTAAAATTTATATGGAACCAGAAAAGACCTTGAATATCCAATGGAATATTGAAAAAAGAAAGCCACAGTTGGTGGCATCACAATTCCGGACTTTAAGCTCTATTACAAAGTTGTCATCATCAAAACAGTATGGTACCAGCACAAAACAGACACATAGATCAGTCGAACAGAATAGAGAGCCCAGAAATAGACCCTCAAATCTATGGTCAACTAATCTTCGACAAAGCAGGAAAGAATGTCAAATGGAAAAAAGACAGCCTTTTCAACAAATGGTGTTGGGAAACTTGGACAGCCACATGCAGAAAAATGAAATTGGACCATTTCCTTACACCACACATGAAAATAGACTCAAAATGGATAAAGGACCTCAATGTGAGAAAGGAATCCATCAAAATCCTTGAGGAGAACACACGCAGCAACCTCTTCAACTTAGCTGTAGCAACTTCTTCCTAGGAACATTGCCAAAGGCAAGGGAAGCAAGGGCAAAAATGAACTATTGGAATTTCATCAAGATCAAAAGATTTTTTATAATTTATTTGACAGACTGAGATCACAAGTAGGCAGAGAGGCAGGCAGAGAGAGAGGGGGAAGCAGGCTCCCCGCTGAGCAGAGAGCCCGATGTGGGGCTTGATCCCAGAACCGTGGGATCATGACCTGAGCTGAAGGCAGAGGCTTAACCCACTGAGCCACCCAGGCGCCCCAAGATCAAAAGCTTTTGCACAGCAAAGGAAACAGTTAACAAAACCTAAAGACAACTGACATAATGGGAGAAGATATTTGCAAATGACATAATCAGATAAAGGGCTAGTATCCAAAATCTATAAAGAGTTTAGCAAACTCAACACCCAAAGAACAAATAATCCAATCAAGAAATGGGCAGAGGACATGAACAGACATTTCTGCAAAGAAGACATCCAGATGGCCAAAAGACACATGAAAAAGTGCTCCACATCACTCAGCATCAGGGAAATACAATAAAAACCACAATGAGATACCACCTCACACCAGTCAGAATGGCTAAAATTAAGAAGTCAGGAAATGACAGATGCCGTCCAGGATGTGGAGAAAGGGGAACCCTCCTACACTGTTGGTGGGAATGCAAGCTGGTGCAACCACTCTGGAAAACAGCATGGAGATTCCTCAAAAAGTTGAAAACAGGGCTACCCTATGACCCAGCAATTGCACTGCTGGGTATTTACCCTAAAGAAAGAAACCTAGTGATCCGAAGGAGCATGTGCACCTGAATGTTTATAGCAGCAATGTCCACAATAGCCAAACTATGGAAAGAACCTAGATGTCCATCAACAGATGAATGGATAAAGAAGAAGTATATATATACAAGGTATATATATATACAATGGAATACTATGCAGCCATCAAAAGAAATGAAATCTTGCCATTTGTGACAACGTGGATGGAACTAGAGGGTGTTATGCTTAGCAAAATAAGCCAATTGGAGAAAGACAACTATCATATGATCTCCCTGATATGAGGAAGTGGAAATGCAACGTGGGGGGTTTGGGGGGTAGAAAAAGAATAAATGAAAGAAGATGGGATGGGGGGGAGACAAACCATAAGAGATTCTTAATCTCACAAAACAAACTGAGGGTTGCTTGGAGGAGGGGGGTTGGGAGAGTGTGGTAGGGTTATGGACATTGGGGAGGGTATGTGCTATGGTGAGTGCTGTGAAGTGTGTAAACCTGGAAATTCACAGACCTGTACCCCTGGGGTTAATAATACATTATATGGTTATAAAATTATAAAGAAATTTTAAAAAGGAAAACAAATACACAGAAAAGAAAGAATCCTGAAAGGAGCAAGGGGAAAAATTCCTTAATCTACAAGGGAAGACAGACCAGGCTCACAATACATCTGTCCACAGAAACATGACCAGAAATAAGGCCAGAAATAAGGGCAACCAGGAATTATTTACCTAGAAAGTCTGTTATTCAGAATAGAAGGAGATATAAAGATTCCCAAGGATGAATTTCCAAGATAGTAGAGGAGTAGAAGACCTTAGTTTTGTCTGGTCCCAGGAGTTCAACTAGATAGCCATCAAACCATTTAGAACACCTGTGAACTTGACCTGAGATATAAGAAAAGAATTGCTGCAATTGTACAAATAGAAAAGTGACCACAGAAAAAACAAGGATGCCTGAGTGCAACAGAGTTCCCAAGTGTCAGAACATCAGAACAAGGAAGCTGGCTACAAAAATCAAGGCTAGGAGTGGACTTTCAGATTGGTGTTCCCATAAACCATGAACCACAGATTGGTCAGGCAACCACTCTCCAAGATGGGGACCAGGAGGCAGCAGAACCACAGCAAGAGCCCCCTCATTCCCCCAGGAGGAGCCCCACAGATGTACACCACAGGAGTCCACAAAGTTTAGAGACTGGAAACCGGTCTGCATGCCTGAGATAAAAACACTTGGCCACAGGCTGGGTGAGCACAGAGTGTGGACAGAGACCAGGGAGACAGGATTGACTGGATACTATTTCCTGATGGTTCACAGAGGAGTGGGGGGCACAAGCTTTTGGCTCCAGGATGGGAGATTGGGAGGCTTCCAATTTTATTCTCTTCCTCTAAAGTGGTACAGAAAGACTTCAGGGAACAAAAGCCACATAGAGCAATCCGGAGTCACTTACTAATCCTGGAACCCTGGCAAGGGTAGTGAAATTCCACCTGGGGCAAATACACATGAGAATCACTGCAACAGGTCTGGCTGTAGGAGATGAGCAAGAATCTCTGGTTAAGGCCAAGTTTACCTATCACACAGAAGTGCAAAACTCCAGCACTAGGCAAAAATAATACACAGAATTCATGGGGTTTTTTTCTCATGATTTTTCAGTCTTTCAATTTTAATTTTTTTTCTTTCCTTTATAACCCATTTATTATTTTATCAACTCTTTATTTAACGACTTTTTAAATTTTCTTTTTTATAACTCAATTCTATCCTTTCACTGAATTTATTTTAGTTTTGTATATATGAGAGTTTTTCTTTTTACAATTTTAGGATGCAGTTTCCTCTAATAAACAGAATAAAATACACCCAGGATATAGTGTATTGCTCTGTTCTGTTCACCTGTCTGTTTATGTTCTTTCTTTTTTCTTTTAATTTTCATTTATGCAGTTACATTCTATCTGTCATTGGATTTAATTTTATTTTTTTAGATATATAAGTTTTTCTTTCCTTACAATTTTGGGATCTAGTTGTCAAACAAACAAACCAAAGCACACACAGGATACAGTGTATTGTTCTATTTTGTTTATCTGTCTGATTATATTCTTTTTTTTTCTTTTTTAAAATTATTTGACTGTTATTTTTTTAATTTAATTTTATTTTTTCAGTGTTCCAAGGTTCATTGTTTATGCACCATAGCGAGTGCTCCATGCAATATGTGCCCTCCTTAATACCCACCACCGGGCTCACCTATCCCCACCCCCGCTCCTCTGAAGTTTGTTTCTCAGAGTCCACAGTATTTCATGCTTCATCTTCCTCTCCAATTTACCCCAGTTCACTTTTCCTTTCCTTCTCCTAATGTCCTCCATATTATTGCTTATGCTCCACAAGTAAGTGAAACCATATGATAATTGACTCTCTCTGCTTGACTTATTTCACTCAGCATAATCTCCTCCAGTCCCATCCATGTTGATCAAAAGTAGGGTATTAATCCTTTCTGATGGAGGCATAATATTCCATTGTATATGGACCATATCTTCTTCATCCATTCATCTGTTGAAGAGTATCTTGGCTCCTTCCACAGTTTGGTGATTGTGGACATTGGTACTATGAACATTAGGGTACAGATGGCCCTTCTTTTCACTACATCTGTATCTTTGGAGTAAATACCCAGTAGTGCAATTGCAGGGTCATAGGGAAGCTCTATTTTTAATTTCTTAAGGAATCTCCACACTCTTTTCCATAGTGGCTGCACCAACTTGCATTCCCATCAACAGTGTAAGAGGGCCCCCTTTCTCCACATCTTCTCCAACACTTGTTAAATTGTATTCATTTACTTTTTTCTGATTTTGGATCTCTTCTAATTTGTTTAGTGTATGTTTCTCTGAAGTCGTTGTTGCCATTTAATATCTTGTTCTCTTGTTCATCTATTATTCCCTGGACAGAATGACAAGATGGAAAAGTTCACATCAAAAAAGAGAACAAGAGGCAGTACTGACTGCCAGAAACCTATTCAGTATGGGTATAAGTAAGATGTTAGAACAAGAGTTCAGAATAATGATTATAAAGATACCATCTGGACTTGAAAAAACCATAGAAGACACTAGAGAATCTCTTTCTGGAGAAATAATAGAACTAAAATCTAATCAGTTCAAAGTGAAAACAAGGCTATTTATGAGATGCAGTAAAAAATGGAGGCTCTTACTGCTAAGATAAATGATGCAGAAGAGAGAATTAGTTCTATAAAACAAAACAGTGATGGAGAATGAAGAAGCTGAGAAAAAGACAAAAAACTACTGGATCACGAGGGGAGAATTTGAGAGATAAGTAATACCACAAAGTGAAACAATATTAGAGTAATTGGGGTCCCAAAAGAAGAGGAGAAAGAGGGGGTAGAAGGTATATTGGAGAAAATTATAGCGGGTAACTTCCCTAATCTGGGGAAAGAAATAGGCATTCAAGTCCAGAAGGCACAGAGAATCCCCCGCCAAATCAATAAAAATAGATCAACACCTGGACAGCTGTATATAAAGAAAGACACTTGACCATTCACTTACACCATACACAAAGGTAAACTCAAAATGGATGAAAGACCTCAATGTGAGACAGGAATCCATCAAAGTCATAGAAGAGAACATAAGCAGTAGCCACTTGGACATTGGCCACAAATTCTTTCAAGACACGTATCCAAAGGCAAGGGAAACAAAAGCTAAAATGAACTTCTGCGATTTCATCAAGATAAAATCTTCTGCACAGAAAAGGAAAGAGTCAACAAAACAAAGAGGCAGCCTACTGAATGAGAAAAGATATTTGCAATGACACTAAAGACAAAGGAATGGTATCAGGATCTATAAAGAACTTCTCGGGGTGCCTGGGTGGCACAGTGGGTTAAAGCCTCTGCTTTCGGCTCAGGTCATGATCCCAGGGTCCTGGAATCGAGCCCCTCATCGGGCTCTCTGCTCAGCGGGGAGCCTGCTTCCCTTCCTCTCCCTCTGCCTGTTTCTCTGCCCACTTGTGATCTCTTTCAAATAAATAAAATATTTAAAAAAAAAGAACTTCTCAAACTCAACAGCTAAAAAACAAATAATCACGTCAAAAAAATGGACCAAAGACATGAACAGACACTTCTCCAAAGAAGACATAAAATGAAATGAAATGAAAAAATGTTCATCATCATTAGCCATCAGGGAAATTCAAATCAAAACCACATTGAGATACCACCTTACATCAGTTAGAATGGCAAAAATTGACAAGGTAAGTAACAACAAATGTTGGAGAGGTTGTAGGGAGAGCAGAACCCTCTTACACTCTTGGTGGGAATGCAAGTTGGTACAGCCACTTTGGAAAGCAATATGGAGGTTCTTCAAAAAATTAAAAACAGAGCTACCCTAGGACCCAGCAATTGCACTACTGGGCATTTACCCCAAATATATAGATGTAGTGAAAAGAATGGCTACATGCACCCCAATATTTATAACAGCAATGTCCACAATAGTGAAACAATGGAGAATCAAAATGACCTTCAAAAGAAGAATGGATAGGGATGCCTGGTTGGCTCAGCGGGTTAAAGCCTCTGCCTTCAGCTCAGGTCATGATCCCAGGGTCCTGGGATCAAGCCCAGCACTGGGGTCTCTGCTCGGCAGGGAGCCAGCTTCCTCCTCTTTCTCTGCCTGCGTTGGCCAACTTGTGATCTCTGTTTGTCAAGTAAATAAATAAAATCTTTTAAAAAAAGAAGAATAGATAAAGAATATGTGGTCCACATATGCAATGGAATATTACTCAGTCATCAGAAATGATGAATACCCAACTTTTGCATCAACATGGATGGAACTGGCAGAGATTATGCTATGCGAAATAAGTAAAGCAGAAAAAGTCAATTGTCATATGGTTTCACTGATTTGTGGAATCAAGGAATTTGTGGAATTAAGGCATATCATGGAGGACATTAGGAGAGGGAAGGGAAAAATGAAGTGGGGGAAATCAAAAGGGGAGAAGAACCATGGGAGACTATGGACTATGGGAAATTATCTGAGGCTTTTAGAGGAGAGGGGTTGGGGAGAATGGGTTAGCAGTGATGGGTATTAAAAAGGGCATGTATTGCATGGAGCACTGGGTGTTACAAACAATGAATCATGGAAGACTACATCAAAAACTAATAAGGTTCTGTATGGTGACTAATGTAACATAATAATAATAATTTTAAAATCCAAAAGATGTGTAGGAATAAACCTAACCAAAAAGGCAAAGGAGTTATAATCTGAAAACTATAGAACACTTATGAAAGAAATTAAAGTGAACAGCATAAAGAATATTAGGAGAACAAAAGGAAAAGTGAATTGAGGGAAGCTGGAGGGGGAGACAAACCATGAGAGACTGTGGACTCTGAGAAACAAACTGAGGGATTGGAGGGGAGGTGGGTGGGGGATGGGTGAGCCTGATGGTGGGTATTAAGGAGGGCACGTATTGCATGGAGCACCGGGTGTGGTGCATAAACAATGAATCTTGGAACACTGAAAAAATGAAATAATTTTATAAAATGATTCAGAAACTAAAAAGAAACACAATAGAACAAATCAATGTTCTGTTCACTGAAAAACAAATTAATAAAACTCATAAACCTACAGCCAGACTTATTAAAAAGAAGAGGAAAAGACTCAAATAAGGTCACAAATGAGAGAGAGAAAATGACAATGGACACCACAAAAATACAAACAATTATAAGAGAACATTATGAAAATCTATGAGAACAAATTGAACAATCTGGAACAAATAGATATCTTCCTAGAAACATAAGTGACCAGAACTTAAAGAGAAAGAAATAGAAAAACTTTAACTGGCCAATAACCACAAAGAAATTGAATCAGCAATCAAGAAACTCCCAAAAAACAAAAGTCCAGGTCAGGTGGCTTCACAGGGGAATTCTACCAAACATTAAAAGAAAACTTAATACCTACTCTTCTCCAACTATTCCAAAAAAAGGAATAAAGGAAGGAAATCTTCCAAATTTATTCTGAGATCAGCAATACCCTGATACCAAAACCACATATAAACACCACTGAAAAAGAAACCTACAGGCCATTATCCTTGATGAACTTAGATGCAAAACTACTCAATAAAATACTACCAGACATAATCCAACAGGGCATTAAAAGACTCATTCACCATAATCAAGAGGGATTTATTCCTGGGCTCCGAGGGTGGTTTAATATTTACAAATCAATCAACATGATAGGCTACATTTTTAAAAAAGTAAAAATCAGGGGCACCTGGGTGGCTCAGTGGGTTAAAGCCGCTGCCTTCGGCTCGGGTCATGATCCCAGGGTCGTGGGATCGAGCCCCGCATCGGGCTCTCTGCTCTGCGGACAGCCTGCTTTCTCCTCTGTCTCTCTGCCTCTCTGCCCACTTGTGATCTCTGTCTGTCAAATGAATAAATAAAATCTTTAAAAAAATAAATAAATAAATAAAGTAAAAATCATAGGTTGCTGGAGGAGAGATGGGTGGAGGGATGGGGTAATTGGGGGATGGGCATTAAGGAGGTCTCTTGATGTAATGAGTACTGGGTGTTCTATGCAGGTGATGAGTCACTAAGCTCTGCCTTTAAAATTAATAATATATGTATGTTAATTAATTAAATTTAAATTAAAAGTGATCATTTCAACAGATGCAGGAGAAGCATTCGACAAATTAGGGTATTCACTCATTGTAAAAACCCTCTGTGGTTCTTCTCAGTAATGTTGCCAGTTACAATATTATGATCTTTCTTTGAACACTATAGAATTTGTATACAATATATACTTTACAAATCATTAGTGGACTTTCAAATATTGGATGAACACAAACCAACTCAGTACAATAACAGAGATCTTTACTTATGGCTAAAATATAGGGCTCAATATTGCCACTCCTGAATTATTTCTTTTACAGCTTTCTTAGCACTAAGAGTGTGGTAGCCACTTCCTTCTGCTAATCTCTGCTTCCAGTGCTTAATAAAAACTCTAACTTAGAAAAAAAAAAACTCTCAACAAAGTAGAGTAGAGGGAACATAACACAATAAAAGCCATATGTGAAAAAAAGCCACAGCTAATATCAACCTCAAGGGCAAAAACTGAGCTTTTCCTCTACAGCCAGGAGCAAGATAAGGATGTCGACTATTACTACGTCTATTTAACATAGTACTGGAAGTCCTAGTCACAGCAAACAAACAACAAAAATAAATAAAGCCATCCATATCAACGAGGAAGAAGGCAAACTTCCACTCTTTGTGGATGACATGATACTCTATACCAAAATTTCGAGATTTCACCAACAAATTGCTAGAACTGAAAAAGAAATTTAGCAAAAGCATGGGAAATAAAGTCAATGTACAGAAATCCATTGCATTCCAATACATTAATAATAAAAGAGCTGAAAGGGAAATTAAGGAATACTATTTACAATTGCACCAAAATCAATAAGATATCCAGCAATAAACCTAACCAAAGAGGTGAAAGATATTTGCTCTAAAAACAATAAAATATTGATGAACAAATTGAAAATTACATAATGAAATGAAATGACACTCCATGCTTATGGATTAGAAGATCAAATATTGTTAAAATGTCTAAATTACTGGAAGCAAAGCACACATTTAATATAATTTCTATCAAAGTACCAAAAGCATTTTCCAGAGTTAGAACAAAGAATCTTAAAGTTTGTATGGAATCACAAAAGACCCCAAATAGTCACAATAAATTGAAAAAGAAAAGCAAAGCTGGAGGCATCACAATCCTGTAGTAGAGGTTATATTACAAAGCTGTAGTGATCAAGACAGTATGGTACTGGAGGAGGGACAAGATGGCGGAGAAGTAGGAGACCCTGTTTCAACTTGTCCCCTAAAGTGAGCTAAGTATCTACCAGAATACTCTGAATACTCATGAAATCAGCCTGAGATGTAAGATTATACAATTCTGGATATCTACGGGGACAGAAGGTGATTGGTGGAGAGGTAAAGCAGAGTAGGAATGCTTGGACTGAGACCGGAGGATAAGCAGAAGGGGGAGGGAGCCACCAGAAGTGACCCATTAGAAAGTAATACCCAAATATGAAAGTCCCCTATGGTTGGGGACCAGCATTAATTTGTAGTCTGGTTAAAGGCATTAAAAAAGAGCAAAAGAGCTTAAGGGGTAACTGGTTGAATCGGGTGGTCATCGGCACAGGCCTAAGCCCACAGACCCAGGACGACCACTGCCAGGGACCACCTATGCCAGAGAGAGTGCGGCAGAGCCTCCTTGGTCCCTGAGCTCCTGCCATTCAGGTGCTTGCACCACTGCTGGCTTGGGCCCACTCCCGCCTACACATGAGAGTCTGGTGTGGGCGCTGGTGTTCCCTAGGTCCACAACCTTCTGTGCTCTGTGTGCCCTGTATGACCATGGGCTGTGAGGACACTACCCCCATGCCTGAGAGAGCTTGGTGTGGGTGCCAGTCAGCACTCTTTAGGAACCCGGCCTCCTGTCACCAGCGAGGGTCTGGATGCTCCCAGCCCACACCTGAGAGAAACCAGTCTGATCTCTGGTGGGGATCCCTCAGCAGCGGCAACCTTCTGAAACCTGTGCAACGGTGAGGTCTGGACCCCAGAGAGCAGTCCCAACAAAGGCAGGCACTGGAAGGTGGCTCCCTGGACCAATATTGCTCACAGTTTTACTGGTACAGAGGTGCAGAGACAAACAAGTGCCTCAGGCGACCACTGAGACAGTGGCTGGGGGTACACACTACCTGTGGGAGGTTGCACTGTTCATTAGAGTTTGCAGAGGGGGAGTCTGTGTGTTCTGGACCACCCAGAGGGTAGCAGACTGAGGCTTTTCTCTGAGGCAGAGGTCTGGGTGCAGTTTGCTTTCCATGAAACCTCCAAAAAGCCGCATAAAACCTCCAAAGGACAAAAACCTCCAGAGAACAAAAGCCTGAAAAATTGGTTTCCACAGAACCCAGCCCCTTGACATGGGGCAGGAAGACTCAACCCAAGCAAGATTGAATGAAAAACAATGCAGTAGGCCCGCAAGCCAAAAGAATGAGAGGACAACCATTACAGGGTCCCCATAAAACTGCAAAACCCCAACATCAGGGGGAAAACAATATATTTAGCTCCCAGTATTGCCCTAAAATCTGTACATTTCATAGATAAAACAATTTTTTAATTTGTTCTCACAATTCTTCTTTTTAATTTTTTTAACCTACTTACCATTACAACTAGAGGTTTAATACAACATATTCCATACTAACCTTTTAACTTGAAGTTTTCTCATATGTATACCTGTGTTTTTCTTTTTCTTTTCTATTTTTTAAAATATATGTATAGATACAAGCTTCAAGATAATCCTCTTTCCCTAATCATATATATATATATATAAAACCATATATATAAACCCCTATATATAAACCAGTTTTTACCTCCCTTAATTTCTGGAAAGTTGTCCTTTAACAAAGATATCAAGATATACCCAGGAAGAATCAAAATAACCTTCCTTGCCCACATTGAGGACCTATAACCACACTCCCATCTTTTCTTCTCTCTGTTTCTGTGTGTTTGTTTTTGTTCTGGTATTATATAAATCTTATCCTTGGGGTTCATTTTCTCTGGGTTCTTTTCTTTCCTTGTCATGTACTTTTGTTGGTCTTGTTGTTTGTCCGTCTTTCTTTATACACCTTATAAATCTTACTTTTGGGGTTCATTCTTGCTGGGATTTCTCTCTCTCTCTCTCTCTCTCTCTCTCTCCCTTTCTTTTTTCATTCTTTTGGTGGTGACTTCTGATTGCTCCAAAACATTCCAGGGTATAACTTTCCTGGATCACAGCTGATATATTCAATTATACATCCTCTCAACCACCTCTCACCAAAATGACAAGGAGGAGGAACACCCAAAAGAAGAAAAATTCAGAGACTGTTCCCTCTATCAGAGCTATTGGATATGGACAAAAGCAGTATGTTGGAAAGGGAATTCAGGCAATAGTCCAGGCAATTATCCAGGCAATGGCTAGGTTGGAGACAACCATTAGTGACAACATAGAATCTCTAAGGGCGTAAGTGAGAGCCAAACTTGCAGAAGTTAAAAATGCTATCAATGAGATCCAATCTAATCTAAATACTGTAACAGCTAGGGTAACCAAGGCAGAATAATAGAATTAGTGATCTAGAGGACAAAATGATAGAGAAAAAGGATCAGGAGAAGGCATGGAGCAAACAGCATAGAAGCCATGAAAACAGAATTAGGGAAATAAGTGATACCATGAAATGTTTCAACGTCACAAATATCAGGATCCCTGAGGGGTGGAAAAAGACAGAAGACTAGAAGATAAAGTTGAACTAATTCTGGATGAAAATTTTCCCGGCCTGGGGAATGGAACAAGCGTCCAGTTCCTAGAGGCAGAAAGAACACCGACCAAGATCAATGACTCTAGAAAGATCTCAAGGCACTTAATTGTGAGACTCACGAATCATAATTTTAAGCAAGAGCATCTGAAGGCAGCTAGGGGGAAGAGATTCCTTACATAACAGAGGAAGGTCCATCAGAATAATATCTGACTTATCTACAGGATTCTGTCAAGCCAGAAAAGGCTGGCAAGACACATTAAGGGCATTAAATGAAAAGAACATGCAGATAAGAATACTTTATCCAGCAAGGCTGACATTTAAAATGGATGGAGAGATAAAGAGCTTCCAAGACCAACAAGGTTTTAAAAAGTATGTGACCACCAAGCTGGCACTACAAGATATTAAGGGGATTCTATAAAAGAAGAAAGAACCCAAGAGTGACATAGACCAGAAATTTACAGAGACAATGTATAGAAACAAGGACTTCACAGGCAACATGATGTCAATAAAAACGTATCTTTCAATAATCACTCTCAACGTGAATAGAATAAATACTACCATAAAATGGCACAGGATCTCACATTGGATAAAATGACAGGACCTGTCCATATGCTGCCTACCAGAGACATATTTGGAACCTAAAGATACATCCAGACTGAAAGTGAAGGGATGAAGAAGCATCTTTCATACAAACGGGCCTCAAAAGAAAGCTGGGGTAGCAATTCTCATATTAGATAAAATCGATTTTAAACTAAAGACTGTAGTCAGGGATACAGAAGGACACCACATCATTCTGAAAGGGTCTATCCACTAAGATGATCTAACAATTGTAAATATTTATACCCCTAATACAGGAGCACCAACTACATAAGCCAACTGTTAATCAAAATAGGAGTCATACTGATATGAATACATTAGTAGTAGGGGATCTTAACATGCCACTCTCAGTAATAGACAGATCGTCCAAGCAGAAAATCAACAAAGAAACAGAGTTTTGAATGACACACTGGACCAGATGGACCTCATCAATATATACACAATATTCCACGCAAAAACAACAGAATACTCATTCTTCTCAAATGCACATGGAACTTTCTCCAGAATAGATCACATACTTGGTCACAAATCAGAGCTCAACCAATACCAAAAGACTGAGATTATTCCCTGCATATTCTCAGACCACAATGCTTTGAAATTGTAGCTCAACCACAAGAAAAAGTTTGGAAGGAATTCAAGCACTTGGAAGCTAAAGGCCACCCTGCTTAAGAATGCTTCGATCAACCAGGAAATCCAAGAAGAACTTAAACAATTCATGGAAAACAATGAAAATGAGTACGCATTAGTCCAAAGCCTATGGGATATGGCAAAGGCGGTCCTAAGGGGGAAATACATAGCCATCCAAGCCTCACTCAAATAAAATGAAAAATCCAGAATAAACCAGCTCTCTTTACACCTTGAAGAACTGCAAAACCAACAATAAATTAAGCCAACGCCACACACAAGAAGGGAAATAATCAAGATTAGAGCAGAGATCAATGAGATAGAAATTAGAGATATAGTAGAACATATCAATGAAACTAGGAGCATCTGCCTTCCACCCAGGTCATGATCCCAGTGTCCTGGGATTGAGTCCCACATCAGGCTCCCTGCATGGCGAGGAAGCCTGCTTCTCCCTCTGCCTCTGCCTGCCACTCTGCCTCCCTCTGTGCTCTCTCTCTCTGACAAATAAATAAAAAAATAAAATCTTTAAAAAATATTTAAAATAAACAACTGGCCAAACTAATCCAAAGAAAAGAGAAAACAGGAGAAATGGACAACCTGAATAGACCAATATCTAGTAACGAGATTGAAACAGGGATCAAAAATCTCCCAAAACAAGAGCCCAGGACCTGACAGATTCCTTAGGGAATTCTACGAAACATTCAAAGAAGAAATGATACCTATTGTCCTGAAGCTGTATCAAAAAATAGGAACAGAAGGAAAACTTCCATAAACTCTCCGTGAAACCAGCATTACCCTGATCCTCAAACCAGGCAAAGACCCCATCAAAGAGGAGATTTTCAGACCAATATCGCTGATGAATATGGATGCCAAGATTCTCAACAAGATCCTAGCTAATAGGATCCAACAGTACATTAAAAGGATTATCCACCTTGACCAGGTGAGATTTCTCCCTGGGATGCAAGGGTGGTTTAACATTTGCAAATCAATGTGAGAGAACAAATCAACAAGAGAAAAGAACCACATGGTCCTCTCAATTGATGCAGAAAAAGCATTTGACAAGCTACAACATCCGTTCTTGATTAAAACGCTTCAAAGCGTTTTAGAGGGAATAGAGGGAATATTCCTCAACTTCATAAAATCTATTATGAAAAACCAACAGAAAATATCATTCTCAATGGGAAAAATCTGGGAGCCTTCCCTTTGAGATCAGGAACACAACAAGGATGCCCACTCTCACCACTGTCATTCAACATAGTACCAGAAGTCCTAGCAACAGCAATCAGACAACAAAAAGAAATAAAAGGTATTCAAATTTGCAAAGAAGAAGTCAAACTTTCTTCACAGATGACATGATACTTTATATGGAAAACCCAAAAGACTTCACTCCCAAACTACTAGAACTCATACAGAAATTCAGTAATGTGGCAGGATACAAAATCAATGCACAGAAACCAGTTGCTTTCTTGTACATTAACAATGAAAATACAGAAAGGGAAATTAGAGAATTGATTCCATTTACTATAGCACCAAGAACCATAAGATACCTGGGAATAAACCTAACCAAAGATGTAAAGGATCTGTACTCAAGGAAGCACAGAACACCCACGAAAGAAATTGAAGAAGATATCAAAAGATGGAAAATCATTCCATGCTCATGGATCAGAAGAAGAAACATTGTTAAAATGTATACACTGCCTAGAGCAATCTATACTTTCAATGCCATTCCGATCAAAATTCCACCAGCATTTTTCAAAGTGCTGGAACAAACAATCCTAAAATTTGTATGGAATCAGAAAAGACCCCAAATTGCTAAGGAAATGTTGAAAGAGAAAAACAAAATTGGGCGTATCACGTTGCCTGATTTCAAGCTTTACTACAAATCTGTGATCATCAAAACAGCATTTTATTGTGGCAAAAACAGACACATAGACCAGTGAAACAGAGTCCAGAGCCCAGATATGGACCCACAACTCTATGGTCAACTAATCTTTGACAAAACAGGAAGAAATATCTCTGAAGAAATACAATCTCTTCAATAAATGGTGCTGGGAAAATTGGACAGCTATGTACAGCAGAATGAAACTTGATCATTCTCTTACACCATACACAAAGATAAACTCAAAATGGATAAAAGACATCAAAATGAGACTATGAACTCTGAGAAACAAACTGAGGGGTTTGGGGGGGAGGGGGTGAGATGTTGGGTGAGCCTGGTGGTGGGTATCATGGAGGGTACATATTGCATGGAGCACTGGGTGTGGTGCATAAACAATGAATTCTGGAACACTGAAAAGAAATTTTAAAAAATAAATAAAAACTTAAAAAAAAAGACCTCAACCTGAGGCAGGAATCCATCAAAATCCTAGAGGAGTACATAGGCAGTAACCTCATTGTAATCGGGCACATCAACATCTTTCAAGACTTGCCTCCAAAGGCAAAGGGGGAAAGGCAAAAATGAACTTTTGGGACTTCATCAAGATCAAAAGCTTCTGCATAGCAAAAGAAATGGTCAACAAAACAAAGAGGTAAACCATGGAATGGGAGAAGATATTTGCAAATTACACTACAGAAAAAGGGCTGATATTCAAGATCCATTAAAAAAAGAAGAAACTCCTCAAACTCAACACACACGAAACAGATAATAATGTCAAAAAATGAGCAGAAGACATGAACAGACACTTCTCCAAAGAAGACCTACAAATGGCTAAGAAGACACCTGAAAAAATGTTCATCATCATTAGCCATCAGGGAGATTCAAATCAAAACCACATTGAGATACCACCTTACACCAGTTA
>ML096618.1:970-29514 GCA_003697995.1 Taxidea taxus jeffersonii
AGGATTTTCTCTTTGTCGCTAAGACTTGTAAATTTTACTATTAGATGCCGGGGTGTGGACCAATTCCTATTGATTTTGAGGGGTGTTCTCTGCACCTCCTGGATTTTGATGCTTGTTCCCCTTGCTATATTAGGGAAATTCTCTACAATAATCCTCTCCAGTATACCTTCTGCTCCTATTTCTCTTTCTTCTTCTTCTGGAATCCCAATTATTCTAATGTTGTTTCATCTTATGGTATCACTTATCTCTCGAATTCTCCCCTTGTGGTCCAGTAGTTGTTTGTCTCTCTTTTGCTCAGCTTCTTTATTCTCTGTCATTTGGTCTTCTATATCACTAATTCATTCTTCTGCCTCCTTTATCCTAGCAGTAAGAGCCTCTATTTTTGATTGCACCTCATTAATAGCTTTTTTTATTTCAACTTGATTAGATTTTAGTTCTTTTATTTCTCCAGAAAGGGCTTTTATTTCTCCTGACAGCATTTCTCTAATATCTTCCATGCCTTTTTTGAGCCCGGCTAGAACCTTGAGAATCGTCGTCCTGAATTCCAGATCTGACATATTACCAATGTCTGTATTGACTAGGTCCTTATCCTTCGGTCCCGCCTCCTGTTCTTTTTTTTGTGGTGAGTTTTTCGGCCTTGTCATTTTGTCCAGATAAGAATCCGCTGTTCTCATTGTTAAGTGAACTTGGTCTTGGCTGGATTTCTTTGATCTTCTGGGAGAGGGGCCTGTTGTAGTGATTCTCAAGTGTCTTTGCCCCAGGCGGAATTGCACGGCCCTTTCCAGCGGCCAGGCTAAGTAATCCTCTCAGGTTCGCTTTTGGGAGCTTTTGTTCCCTGAACACTTTCCGTAGAGTTCCGGAGGACGGGAATGATAATGGCGGCCTCCCAATCTCCGGTTCAGAGGAGCCGAGAGCTAGGGGCTCCAGTCTTCAGTGTGCCTTCAGAGAAAAGTGTTTAATCACTCCCATCTCCCCAGCCTCCGTTCGCGCTCGGAGACCATGCTCGGAGACTGCGCTCAGAGAAAATCGTGCGTAAGCAGTCCCGTCTCACTGGCTTCTGGGAGCGCTCTGAGCTCACCCAGCCTGTGACCAAGCGTCTCTTTCTCTGGCAGAG
The DNA here is from genome assembly GCA_003697995.1 of Taxidea taxus jeffersonii. Classification (NCBI taxonomy): domain Eukaryota; kingdom Metazoa; phylum Chordata; class Mammalia; order Carnivora; family Mustelidae; genus Taxidea; species Taxidea taxus. The sequence continues at coordinate 2,085 of ML096618.1, forward strand.
TCCCACCTGGAGTCTCTGAACCCTGTAGATCCCTGAGCTCTCCGGGGTCGGAGTCTCCCCGGATCTTGTGGGGACCCCTTGCACAGAGCACCGGCCCGTGTCACAGAGCACCGGCCCGTGTCACAGACCAAGGTTCTAGGAAACCTCGGCTCTGTCTCCACAGCCGGTTTCCCTGCTCTAAGATATGTGAGCTCTGGGACACTCAGACACCCCCGATCCTTCTGTGACCCTGTGGGACCTGAGTCCACGCTGTCCCCGCGAGGTCTTCACCCCAGCTTAGCCTCTGGAGTGATGTCCCTCCGTGGAGCCGGCTTTTAAAAGTTCTGATTTTGTGCTCCGCCGCTTGCCGGGACCCGGCCCCTCCCCCTGGGGTCTATCTTTCCGTTGCGTTGGATTCACTACTCCGCTGGTCCTACCTTTTAGAAAGTGGTCGATTTTCTGTTTCTAGAATTGTTGTTTTCCTTCTCTTCAATCTCCTGTTGGATTTGTAGGTGTTCGGAATGGTTTGATAGGCTATCTAGCTGATCTCCTGCTGCCTGATGTCGTCTCAGCCTGCTACTTCTCGGCCATCTTCTCTCCCTTCATTTTTTTTTTTTTTCATTACACGTGTTAAATAGAGATTTATGCTTCCTTTTGTGTTTAATGAGTGTGTTTGCAAAATCATCACAGTTTTATGTCCTCTATTGCAGATTATAGACCTGTGAATAGAATATTCCAGTTTCCTACTAAAGGAAACCTCAAGATGCCATGATTTCTGTTACACAAATCACTTAGCTGGCAGTAACAGAAGTGAGCTCAGAAGTTGTGAACGATGTTTTTACCCATATGAGTCATAACATTTCAGGTCCGGAGAGGAAACAGAACTCAGAGGTCTGAGTAATAATTAGTAATAATTGCAACACACCTTAGTTAGAAAGAAAATATCTTCTGTCCTTTTAGGAGAGGAAAGTGCTTTTCACCTAATTTTAACTTAATGACTTCTTGTTATAGCTGTTGAATTTTTTTAAGAGTTTATTTATTTATTTGGCAGATAGAGATCAAAAGTAGGCAGACAGGCAGGCACAGAGAGAGGGGGAGGCAGGCTCCCTGACAAGCAGAGAGCCCAATGAGGGGCTCAATCCCAGGACCCCGGGATCAGGACCTGAGCTGAAGGCAGAGGCTTTAACCCACTGAGCTACCCAGGCGCCACTAGCTGTTGAATTTTAAATGACAAATTTTGTCACTCAGTTTTCACACTGGATGAAGGAATATGGCACTTAGCATATCTATAAGTCAACCAGATTTTAGTGGTAAATATTTGATATTTCAGATAACATGCTTAATGAGTTCATGGATGTTTCAAATAAACTATGTCATTTCTTTATTTGTGTATTTTTTTTATTTTTTTTAAACTCTTTACCCCCCCCCCCCCCCCTTTTTTTTTTTTTTTTCTTTTCTCTCTCCTGTCCTTTCTCCTCACTCTGGAAGCCTTTGAGTGAAGGTGCACATCTGCTGCTATAAACACACAAATTAGCGCACCAATGTTTCCAATAAAAAAAAAAAAATCAGTGCAATAACAGAATGTTTTGAAACCAAGCCAGTTTATCAGTAAATTATAAGCTTCATTACCATAAAAATCTAACAAATAGAACCCACATCTCATTAAGTGAAAGCACAATATGACTGCAACAATATTCATCTCCCCAAATAGTGCTTATCCATAAGAAGAAAATATAAACATTCTGCTTAGAGCTGCCACTAATGACAGCATTAACTTTATTTATTAAAGAATGTCTAAGCATTTTGCAAATGGACATTCTACCCATCCCCCATCTCTCTCTTTTTTTTTTTTTTTTTTTTGATTAAGCATAGTGACTGGTTATATAGTATAAGAGTAATATGATGGCTAACTTCATTCTACCTTAACCCCATTCTAATTATACTCTAATAAGGATAGAGACTATTTTTTCCAGGCACTGCTTGTAACTTTATGGATGGTAAAATTCTTCCACATTACATTTAAGGACAAAATTCCATATTCTATTTATTTCCCTGATGAGTTGATCTCTGTAAAGGTAATGGAAAGGGATTCACTTTGCTACTTTTTGTGAAATAGGAACTTATTTTCAGACCTGGATTGTTCTATCATTTTGCAAGTGCTTAAGTCACCCCAAACCAACTTCTATTAAGTTATTTTGTCCTGACTTGGTTAAAAATAATTATTTAGTAACTATGCTGTTGTGTGTGTCATTCTGTATGTTTTTGTTAAAAGATTTATTTGTTTATTTGTCAGAGAGAGATATAAAACATGCCCACAAGCAGGGGGAGCAGCAGGCTCCCCACTGAGCAGGGTGCCGATTGCAAGACTTAATCCTGGAACTCTGGGATGATGATCTGAGCCAAAGGAAGACATTTAAATGACTGAGCCACCCAAACATCCCTGTTCTGCATGTTTGAAAGTCCTTTTTAAATTCTAAGGAAGCAGCATGCCTAGGTGGCTCAGTCATTAAGCATCTGCCTTCAGCTCAGGTCATAATCCCATGGTCCTAGGATCAAGCCCCAAGTCAGGCATCCTGCTGAAGAAAAGCCTGCTTCTGCCTCTCCCACTTCCCCTGCTTGTGTTCCTGTTCTCATTTTCTCTGTAAGGGCCTATTTAGCCAAAACTGCTCCATTTCGGTTGAATAGCCATTTTGTTGTTTATACAGTAAAACTTAAATGGGACTTGACCCCCCCCCCCAGGGGACTTACTTAAAAACAAGTACCAGAAACCAGTCCCAGGTAACAAAGCCCAAATACAAGGGTGGGTCAGGCCAGGTGGAGGTATCCAATCAGTGGGGCGTGCATATTGTCTCCCTAGCTACCAAGGAGTGTGCGCCCCACCCTTCGGGCACCTTTTGGGCACCAATTCTGACCAAGGTGATAGGCTAGTTCAAATGTCTACTATAGGGTAAATTGTAATTCAATTGGTCACTTATATGTGACCCAGCATGACTGTGCAGCTTTCTCTGTGTGTTACAATCTCATTGGCCACCTGTGTGTGGCCAGGCCCAACCACATGGCCTTTGCTCTATAAAAGTTAGTCTGTAAGGCAGAGAGGGGTCGCCTCTTTGTAAGAGACCTGACCTGGTGGGTCAGTTTGATTCTTGATGATTGGCACAAAATAAAGCTTTGCTTGGCCTTAGCTTTGTATCAGTCTCCTACCTTGATTACACACCCAACACTTTCTCTCTCTCTCTCTGTCAAATAAATAAATAAAATATTATTTTAAAAAATGAAAAAAATAAAGTAAAATAATTCTAAGGAAGCAAAACAATTTGTAATAAAGTTTTTGATAAATAGTACCAGTTTCAGGAGCACCTGTGTGGCTCAGTGGGTTAAGCCTCTGCCTTCAGCTCAGGTCATGATCTCAGGGTCCTGGGATCAAGCCCCGCATCAGGGTCTCTGCTCAGTGGGGAGCCTGCTTCCTCCTCTCTCTCTGCCTGCCTCTCTGCCTACATGTGATCTCTGTCAAATAAATAAATTAAATCTTAAGAGTACCCGTTTCAGAAAGAAGACCTAATTCCAAATTAAATAGTTCAAACTGCTAGAGTGCCACTTTCAGAAAGGAGAACTAATCCCAAATTAATTAGGCTGACAGAAGGGAACACGGAGTGATGAAGAGTAAAGGCATTTCCTGTATAAGACGAGCAAGAATGGTTGTTTAGTCGCCTATTTAGAGACTAATTTTGTGAAAATAATAAGAAAATAATCTAAATGGCATAATGTCTTGGACTTTCTTAAAAATACTCTAGGAAAAAGTAGGGGAAATGATGAATAGATGAAACATTATTGGAAAAACTTGATAATTTTCGAGGCTGGGTGATGAGTATATGGGAGTTCTCTATACTATTATCTTTACTTATGTGAATGCTTGAATTTTTCATAATTTAAATTTTAAACAGAGAAAACATAGTATTTATTTATTTATTTATTTATTTATTTTTTATTTGTCAGAGAAAGAGAGCGAGCACCGGCAGACAGAGTGATAGGCAGAGGCAGAGGGAAAAGCAGGCTCCCTGCCAAGCAAGGAGCTTGATGTGGGACTCCATCCCAGGACGCTGGGATCATGACCTGAGCTGAAGGTAGCCGCTTAACCAACTGAGCCACCCAGGCATCCCGGGAAAACATATTTTAAAACATATTGGGTAAACAGGTGTAACTGGTGTAACTTCCCTTTTATCTGTTTGTTTGTTTTTTTTTTATTATTATGCAAGGAAAACAAGAAATACTGAGGGAGAGTCAGTATTGTAGAGGGAAATTTCTGTTGTGTTCCATTATCAGAGCAGGCATCAAATCCTGAATATGCCAGCTATTAGCTTTATAGCTTTTTCCAAATCTCTGAACTTACTTCTTCATTTATAAAATGGGGATGATTATTTATATATCACAGAGTTGTTATGAGGATTAACTACAATAAGATCTGTGCACATAAGTGCTGCATAAATGCTCTTTTCCTTTACTAGAAATAAGAGTGCTAAGTAAGAAGAGAGCAATCTTAAAAATAAAGAAAAGTTTAAAAAAACACAGTTTAATTAGAATTTCACAGAAAATAATACATTTCAATATAAGTATGTCCCCTGCAATATTTAAGACAGAAGGAGCCCAGCTTACCTGGAAATCAAATATGACTGTCTTTATTTGAACTATCAATCACATCTGAAAGGGATACTTCAATAAGTTAAATAGTCTTGCAAAGCCTTGCCATAACAAGCATAATGCATTTCCAGATAAGAGTGTTAGCTATAGTATTATGGTTAGCACCTAAGTGAAGATTTGGCATCGGAAATAAACAGGAGACTAATAGGGGAGATTTTTAGCAGAGTGATAGCAACCCTGAAAGGTAAACAATTCCAAATCACCAAGGGCTAAATATTGCTTGAGATTATCCATAAATAAAGGGCAGGATAAAAGGAAGGGACATTTAGAAACCTGAGCTCCCAAAAGGATTACAGCAGAAGAGGTTTCTGACTTCAAGAGAAAGGAGAACAATGTCTTTGTTTGCTTGCTTGTTTTTATTAAAGCTATTTAATGTTTTTTCACCTTTTTTTAACTTTATCTTTTCAGTGTTCAAAGATTCATTGTTTATGCATCACACCCAGTGCTCCACGCAATACATACCATCCTTAATACCCACACCAGGCACACCCAATCCTCCAACCCCCTTCCCTCCAAAACCCTCAGTTTGTTTCTGAGTCCACAGACTCTCATAGTTTGTCTCCACCTCTGATTTCCTCCAACTCACTTCTTTCTACCCAATGTCCTCTGTGTTCTTCCTTATGCTCAACAAGTAAGTGAAACCATATCATAATTGACTTTCTCTGCTTGACTTATTTCACTCAGCATAATCTCCTCCAGCCTCATCCATGTTGATACAAAAGCTGGGCATTCATCCTTTCTGATGGAGCCATAATATTCCATTGTATATATGGACAATATCTTCTTTATCCATTCGTCTGTTGAAGGGCATCTTGACTCTTTCCACAGTTTGGTGACTGTGGCCATTGCCACTGGGAACATTGAGGTACTATGGCCCTTCTTTTCACTGCATCTGCATCTTTGCGGTAAATACCCAGTAGTGCAATTTCAGGGTCATAGGGCAGCTCTATTTTTAATTTCTTAAGGAATCTCCACACTGTTTTCCAAAGAGGCTGCACAAACTTGCATTCCCACCAACAGTGTAAGAGGGTTCCCCTTTCTCCACATCCTGTCCAACACTTGTTGTTTACTGTCTTAATTTTGGCCATTCTAACTGGTGTAAGGTGGTTTCACAATGTGGTATTGATTTGAATCTCCCTGATGGCTAATGGTGATGAACACTTTTTCATGTGTCTGTTAGCCGTTTGTAATGACTTCCTCAGAGAAGTGTCTGGTCATGTCTTCTACCCATTTTTTTTGATATGATTATCTGGTTTTTGAGTGTTGAGTTTGAGGAGTTCTTTTTAGATCTTGGATATCAGCCCTTTGTCTATAGTGTCATTTGCGAATATTTTCTCCCATTCTGTGGGTTGTCTTTTTGTTTTGTTGACCATTTCCTTTGCTGTGCAGAAGCTTTTGATCTTGACGAAGTCCCAAAAGTTCATTTTCACTTTTGTTTCCTTTGCGTTTGGAGTCATGTCTTGAAAGAAGTTGCTGTGGCCAATGTCAAAGAGGTTACTGCCTGGGTTCTCCTCTAGGATATTGATAGATTCTTGCTTCACGTTGAGGTCTTTTATCCATTTCAAGTTTATCTTTGTGTATGGAGTAAGGGAATGGTCAAGCTTCATTCTTCAATACACAACTGTACAATTTTCCGAGCACCATTTATTGAAGAGACTGTCTTTTTTCCACTGTATATTTTTTTTTCCTCCATTGTCGAAGATTATTTGACCATAGTGTTGTGGGTCCATATCTGGGCTCTCTATTCTGTTTCACTGGTCTGTGTGTCTGTTTTTGTGCCAGTACCATGCTGTCTTAGTGATTATAGCTTTGTAATAAAGCTTCAAATCAGGCAATGCAATGTCCCCGGTTTTGTTTTTCTGTTTCAACATTTCCTTAGCTATTCAGAGCCTCTTCTGGTTCCATACAAATTTTAGGATTGTTTGTTCTAGCACTGTGAAAAATGCTGATGGAATTTTGATGGGATGGTATTGAAATTATAGATTGCTCTAGGCAGTATAGACAATTTAACAATGTTTATTCTTCCAATTCATGAACGTGGAATCCTTGTCCATCTTTTTGTGACTTCTTCAATTTGTTTCATGAGTGTTCTGTAGTTCCTTGAATACAGATCCTTTACCTCTTTGGTTAGGTTTATTCCCAGGTATCTTGGTGCTATAGTGAATGGAATCAATTTCTAATTTCCCTTTCTATATTTTCATTGTCAGTGTATAAGAAAGCAACTGATTTCCGTACATTGATTTTGTATTCTGCCACATTATTGAATTGCTCTGTGAGTTCTAGTAGTTTAGGGGTGGAGTCTTGTGGGTTTTCCATATAAAGTATCATGTCATCTGTGAAGAGAAAGAGTTTGACTTATTCTTTGCCAATTTAAATACCTTTTATTTCTTTTTGTCATCTGATTGCTATTGCTAGGACTTCTACTACTATGTTGAGCAACAGTGGCGAGAGTGGGCATCCTTGTCATGTTCCTGATCTCAAAGATAAGGCTGTCAGCTTTTCCGCTTGAGGATGATATTCATCGTGGCCTTTTCATAGATAGATTTTATGAAATTGAGGAATGTTCCCTCTATCCCTATACTTTGAATCATTTTAATCAGGAACAGATGCTGTATCTTGTCAAATGCTTTTCTGGATCAATGGAGATGACCATGTGGCTCCTCTCTCTTCTCTTAATGATTTGTTCTATCATGTTGATTTATTTGCAACTGTTGAACCACCCTTGCGTTCCAGGGATAAATCCCACCTGATCATGGTGAATAATCTTTTTAATGTACCATTGGATCCTATTAGCTAGGATCTTGTTGATTATCTTGGCATCCATATTCCTCAGGAATATTGGTCTGAAATTTTCCTTTTTGATTGCTTCAAGTGGTGTTTTTGATGAACAATGTGACTTGGAAATTTTGTTAAATGTGTGTCTGGGAGACCAATGTATTTCCTTTAAACTCATTCTCTGTCTCTGACTGTCTCTCTCTCACACACACACATGGTTTTAACTCCTCTGTTCCTTCTACTGTTCAATTGTTCATTGTTCCTTTAATATGTTACTTGAATTTTTATATCTCTTTTACTAGGAATACATCTTTTAATGTTCTTAACATTCTTTTTGAATTTTAACAATTTATTTTTTAAAGCACAGACTTGGAACTTTAAAATACTGTGACTGAAACCCTCAGTAAGCAATGTCCAAAAAAGACATAGATCCAAGGTTTTGCTTACAAAATAAAGGAGTTTCATCTCAAGTGAAACTAAAACAAATGTTTCCCTACTCTATGTGTAGTATTACTATTTCTTATGGGGGTATGGTTAAAGTATTCAATCCTATATACAAGTCAAACCCATACATGTATTAACTTAAAGTTAGAATCTTAAAAAGCAGGGGCGCCTGGGTGGCTTAGTCATTAAGTGTCTGCCTTCAGCTTGGGTCATGATTCCCGGGTCTTAAGATGGAGCCCCACATCAAGCTCCCTGCTCAGCAGGAAGCCTGCTTCTCCCTCTCCCACTCCCCCTGCTGGTGTTTCTTCTCTTGCTGTCTCTTTCTGTCAAATAAATAATTAAAATCTTTAAAAAAATGAATTTTAAAAAGCAAACAAACTGGCAGCTGTCTTAAAAGAAGTTCACTTGAAGCTCTTTTTTTAAAATATCTTATTTATTTATTTTTTGACAGAGAGAGTAATCACAAGCAAGCAGAGAGGCAGGCCGGGGTTGGGGGGGTGGTGGGGAGAAGCAGGCTCCCTGCTGAGCAGGCTGGATCCCAAGGACCCTGAGATCATGACCTGAGCCGAGCCGAAGGCAGAGGCTTAACCCACTGAGCCACCCAGGTGCTCCAGAAGTTCACTTGAAGTTCTATGCAAATTTATGAACAACTATAGAAGTAAAACACACACAGTTATGAGCTGATACACAAACTTAACACACACACACACACAAATGCCCATTCACTCAATCTCTATTATCAAATTCTGTTATGCGAAGTTTTAGCTTGTCTGTATCCAGACAAATATTTACAATTGCTCTTTGTTTTGTGGGTTATTTAGATATTTCTTCCTGCATGTTTCCTTTATACTTCACATACATGTTTTATTCCTCTTGAGGGAGCATATATTTTCCTTCTTTTACAACACTTAAGAAACACCTAGTGTTTTACAAAAAAAAAAAATGCATGGAATGACAAAAAACTTATTTGGAAATATCGAATAATGTTATACTGCTTCTCTTAAGTTGTCAAATAACATCCAGCATATGAAGGTCAATTCTTTAAACCAGACCCAGACTAGAGTGAGGCAAATGAGATATGTAGGGTCCAGATTCAAGGAGACGTTCATACTCTGGGAAGGGGTGGCACTTTTCTGATTCTGACAGCTAACACTCTCAAATTTTGCACCCAAGCTGCTTCATTTGCCTCACCCTATTTCACACTCTGCCTTTAAAAGTGCCTGCATGCTGGGGCTCCTGGGTGGCTCCGTTGGTTCAGTGTCTGACTCTTGATTTTGGCTCAGGTCATGATTGCAGAGTTGTGAGACGGAGCCCCATCTTGGTCTCCCTGCTCAGCAGGGACTCTGCTTATCTACCTCTCCCTCTGTCCCTCCCCCTGCACTCTCTCTCTCTCTCTCTTCCCCTCGTAGATAAGTGTTTAAAAATAAAGCGCCAGCATGCCTACAATAGCTGTTGTATGTTTAAAGCTCCACTTTTGAGAAAAAGAGAAAAATAAAGGATTTCTTATGAAGACTATAAGTAGAGTGTATCAAAGAACTTTGCCTGAATAATGCACAGTTTTTCTCCAGCATGTATCACGGTCATGAATAAACATCTGCTCACCTTTGCCATCTGCTTTCAGCTTCTTGACATAGAATTTTTTTCTGATTGCCACCTGCTTGTGCAGCTCATGCTTTATGCGTTGTCATTCTTTGCCAATTCTTGCTCCTCCTCTGTGATCAAGAGTAAGATCGAAGAGATTCCTGGTTTTCTTAAGATATTACATTTGAATATATCTTCAGTTTTTTTTTTTCCTTTTCTCAGATTTTCTCTTCATAATCAAGATGTTTCACATTCCACACTAAAATTTTAACAGTGTTTACTCATAAATTTTAAAGTAAAGGTAATGATGTAGTTATAATTAGCATGATGACATTAAGCCCTCAATTTTAATTGACAAAATTACTGACCCACAAGTGCTTAGGAAATTGTTGGATTTGCTTCTGTAGTAAAAAGTTACACTTCCTTCTTAATATTCTTTTTATGCAGTAGAGAAGTACTCAGTAAAAATAATATGAAACTAATTGTTGCAAACTAAGACAGAAGCTGTGATCTTGTATTGCCATGATGGAAAAATGCAAGCTATTATGATGGCATAATGTAATGCTGCTATGTCATAAAATAATAGTATAGTAATAGTATATATCTGTGATTATTTTTAAAAACAGTTTGAAGCAGGGGTGCTTGGGTGGCTCAGTCAGTTAAGTGCTGGACTCTTGATTTTGGCTCAGGTCATGATCTCAGGGTTCTGAGATTAAGCTCTGCGTCAGACTCCACACTTAGTGTGGAGTTTGCTTAAGATCCTCTGCCTCTGCTCCTCCCCTGCTCTGAATCTCTCCTCTCTCTCTTGTAACCATCCCTCAGAACACCATACTACTTAAAATACAACCTATGAGAAATTATACTAGTTATCAAGCATGCTTAGATATAACCTTAAGAAAAACATGTACTGGCACCAGGTCTCTGGGGGAAAGGACAATATATGTCCTTGAAGCTGAACAGCTGGGAACACCCGGCTTGCTCAGGACAGAACACCTCCTGCTTCAGTTTCCATTATCTCCCCTTCCTTGGAGAACATCAGCAGTTAGTCAGACAATCCTTTCACTTGGGCTTGCTCACTAAAGGTCATATACTATGTAACCAGACTTATTTTGCTTTTCTTCTTATGTATCTACAAGACTTATGGTCAATATGTAACCTACCCTGGCTTCTTTGTTGATTGTTACTCACTTTCTAATGAATATGAGACTGAGTTGTTCCGGGTGACAGTCTTTTCTACTGTCGTCCCCTGCTCCCATTCTCTTGCAGCTGACCTGTTTGTGCCTTATTCTCCTGTGCACCATCAGGAGGCAACACTCTCTTAAAATATAGTTTGAAGCAACCAGAAGTTGTATGTATACTTCCTGTGTGGGGAAAAACACAGAGATATGTATACTCTGATGTGGGAAAAACACAGAAGTAAAGCACCATTTTTATCACATCATATCAAGAGCACATACTATTAACATGACATCTCTATTGAGGTTAAACTTGATTTCTAGGCTGAGGTAGTGTTATCCAGGTTTCTCCTCCATATAGAGTTGCTCTTTCTCTCTCTTTCTAGACTGCACTCCTTAGAAGGAAGTTACTATGTTAACTCACACTTAATGAGTGAGGAGTTATGATCTCCCTCGATTAAAGTGGAGTAGCTACATAAAATATTTGGAATTCTTATGTAAGAAAGGTTTGTCCTTAGTCCCCTTTTATTTATTCAATTTATATGTATACCATCATGAACTCATGGATGTTTAATTTACACTTGTAATTTACACTTATAATTTAATATTACTTAATTTAACTTGTTGAAATCATTCCAACTTTGCTCATTGGGAACTTTCTCAGTGGAATACTATGTTCTTTTGGCATACCCCATTATTGTGTTTTCTTTTTCTTTTTCTTTTTGCACTTCCTTTCATTCTGGCAGTATAAGGTGCTCCAGTTTCACATTGTACATTTCCTGTCCCAGTCTTCCCTCAGCTCTATGTCCAAGGAACCCTGGCTCCCTTACTGGAGAATATTAGAAAAAAAAAAAAAAATAGATACTACATGTGCTCATTGCTACTGGGGTGTTGTTTCTTGGCTCCCTCAGCTGACAAAGCAAGGGGACACATGTGTGTATAATAAAAATGTATATACAAATATTTAAAATATTTCTATATGCAGCCATCTTTATCTATATTAAGCTAAATTAACATCATTTCACACTGATGGCTCCTACTCTAATCCTTTACCACATGCATCATTCTAACCTCCTTCCTGTGCTTAACTGTAAACTCCCTCTCTGATAGTGACAGATCTGGTTCCCTCCACTTTCCATCTGTTTACTTAATTGTTCAGTTCCCATGTATGTGTATAAAAATATCAGAATTGTTAACCCATACAACCATAGGAAAGTAATTTATCAACTTAGTGTTTCTGTACAGGTCTTTTTGTCTTTAGTCTTACAGACTCCACTCATTTCCAAAGTTACTTAGGTCTGAAACTTATTCCTCCACCTCTTTTAGTGAGATGGTTTTATATATTCATGACCTCACAAAATATTTTTTAAATTTGCATACATTAAAATTACCTCCTTGTGCTCTGAAGTTTAATAGGTTTTGACAAAAAGATAGTGCTATGTACCCACACTTAAGGATATCCTATCCAATAGTAGTTCTATTCTTAACAATTCCCTGTGCCTCATTTTTCAAGCATCCTCAATTCCCTGCAATCCTCTGGTAATCACTGATTTTTATTACCTTTATAGTTTTGACTTTTACAGTATGCCATATAATAGGAATCACAATATATGCAGCTTTCTCAAACTAGTTTAACTGAAAAATATGCATTTAGAGTTCATTCATGTATTTTTATGATTTAATAGATCCTTTATTCATATTGCTGAATAATATTCCAGTGGCTGGATATACCATAGCTTGTGTATCCAGTTACCTACTGGAATATATTTTGATTACTTCTAGGTTTGGTGATATGAATAAAGCTCTACAAACATTAGTTTGTAGCTTATTGTGGGGACACATGTTTTCAAGTAAGTTGGATAAATAACCAGGAATACAATTGTTGGATCATATGCTGAGACTATGTCCAGCTTTGTAAAAAAACTGTAAACTATCTCCAAAATGAATGTGCTGTCTTGTATTCCCACCTAGCAATGAATGAATTTTTGTTTTGTATCCTTGTTGGCATTTGGGGACATTTGTTGTTTTTTTAAGGCTTTTAACCATTTTAATAGGTGTATAGTTGTACACATTGTTATTATAATGTGAAATTACCTAATAAGAAATTATGTTGAGCATCTGTTCCTATGTTTATTTGTCATCTGTATATCTTCTTGGGTAAGGTGTCCATTCAAATCTTTTTGGGGGATTTAAAAAAATTCAATTGTGTTGTTCATTTTTTCATATTTGAACTTCAGGTGTTCTTTATATATATTTTTATATAAGTCCTTTATCAGATGCATTTTCCAAATATTTTTCCCAGTCTTTGGCTTGTCTTTTCATTCCCTTAGTAGTGTCTTTTACAAAATAGAAGGTTTTAATTTTAAGAAATTCTGATTTATCAATTTATTCTTGATTATGTTTCTGGTGTTGGAACTGAAAACTCATCACCGCACATAGTTTGTCTACAATTTTTCCTACTTTTCTCTAAGAGTTTTACAGTTTTATACTTAGGTCTGTGCTCCATTTGACTTCAGTTTATGAAAGGTATAAGGTGTGTTTGTATTCATTTTTATGGATACCCAGTTTTTCCAGCACCACTTGTTTAAAAGTGTATTATTTGTTTTCTGTTTATTATAGTGTTTTGATATCTTGAAAAAAAAAAACATTTATGTCAAGGAGAGACTGCCTTTCCCTGGGCTAGCCAATTGTTAGAGATTGCAAAGTGCCCTATCTCCTCTATGTGGTCTGCATGTTTCCTCTTTCTTAAATATTCTAGATCCAGGTACCAAATAACTTGGGACAACTCTATAGTCCAAAGCCACCAAAATTATTCAAACTATCCAATTCTAAGATGCTTATCTTGTCCTTATGCCTTTCCTTTAAAAATCTTAATAAAGGTCATTACCTTAACCTTCTCCACATTTCTATCTTCTGCCTCCTGACCATCCTGGAGCCTTTCTTATGTGGCCCTATGTTGTGTGCTCTGCCTCCTGTCTCTAGCACCTATGAGTATAGTCAACTTTTTTTTCTGAGTTTCTTCTCTGTCCTATTATAACTATACCTGACTGAGCATCTCATGGAAGAATATGAAAGAAAAAGCCTTTCTTGATTGAACTGCTTTTACTCCATTGTCATAACTTAGTAGATTTTATTTATATAGGTGTATTTCTGGGTTATTCTGATCCATTGATAAATGGGTCTGTTCTTTTGCTAATACCTTGCTATCTTTTTTTTTTTTTAAGATTTTATTTTTTTTTAAGTAATCTTGACCCCCAGTGTAGGACTCGAACTCATAATCACAATCAAGAGTTGCATTCTCTAACAACTAAGTCAGCCAGTTGCCCCCAATACCATGCTGTCCTGATTACTGTCTTGGTACTGACTGATTATTGTCACTCTGTAGGAAGTCTTACAATTTTTTATTGTGAGTCTGTCACCTGTTCATCAGTATTGTGTTTGTTCTAAGTATTTGCATTTCTATAAAATTATAGAATCAGGTTGTTGATAGATAAAAAAATAGCTTGTTGAGATTTTGGTTTAGACTACTTTCAATCTATAGATCAAGTTGGGAAGAATAGACATCTAAACAGTATTGAGTGTTCTAATTCAAAAAGCAGAATATCTCTCCATTTATTTAAATCTTTGATTTCTTTTATTGAAGTTTTGTTGTTTGCTACATATAGATCCTGGACATATCTATTAGACTTTACCTAAGCATTTCATTTTTTGTGATGCTATTGTAAATGATTTCTTTTAAAGTCACATTGTGATTAATGGAATATTAATTTTGCCCAAATAACTAAAAAACAATTGACTTTTGCATTTTAACCTTGTATCTTGTGATCTTGTTATACTCACATATAGTTCCAGTTTTTTGTCAATTCTTTGGGCTTGGCTGTATGTACACTCATATCATCTATTGAAAAATATAATTTATTCCTTCCTTCCCAATATATTTTAATTTTACTCATCTTATTGAACTAGCTAGAATTCCAGCATGATGTGAAATAGAAGTAATGCTATTGAGCATACTTCCTCTGTTCTTAATTTCAGGGTTAAGAGACAAGTTTTTCACCACTAAGTATAATGAAAACTATAGAGTTTTTTGTTGATTTTTAAATTTATTTTTATTTATGTATTTTTATTTTTTTAATATTTTATTTAGTTATTTGACAGATTACAAGAGGCAGAGAGACAGGCAGGGGGGTGGAAGCAGGCTCGCCGCTGAGCAGAGAGCCCGATGTGGGGCTCAATCCCAGGACCCTGAGATCATGACCTGAGCTGAAGGCAGAGGTTTTAACCCACTGAGCCACCCAAGCACCTCTTGTTGATTTTTTTAATCAAATTAAGGAACATACTCTATTCTTAGTATGTTGAGGTTTTTTTTAATAAAAAAAAATGAATGTTGTATTTTGTCAAATGCTTTTTTCGTGTCAGTTGTATGATTACATGATTCCTTTTAAATGTGTTGATTTACATTGATTGTTGTTCAAATGTTAAAACAGACTTGGAAAACTTAAATAAATCTCACTTGGACATGGTATAAAAGTATTTTTATACGTAGTTAGATTCAATTTCTTAATTGTTAAAGATTTTTTGCATCTATGCCTATGATAGATGATGGTCTATACATTTTCTTTATGTAATATTTTCATCTGGTTTTAGTATAGGGTAATACTGTCCTCATACATCAAGCGGGCTAGGAAATGCTCCCTTTCCTATCTTCTGAAAGAGGTTGTGTAGAATTGGTATTATTTTTTCCATATTTGGTAGAATTTCTCAGTGAAACCATCTGAAACTGAGGCTTTCCTTTTTGGTAATTTATTAATTATTTATTCAACTTTGTATAGACATATGCTTATTTTCATTACCTATTTCTTATTTGTGAGAATTGGTACTTTGTATCTTTGAAGTAATAAATTAATTTCATCAAATTATGAAACTTGTGGGCATAGAGTTGTCTATAGCATTTCTTATCATTTTTAAGGCAGTAGTGATAACCCTACTTTCTGATATTGTTGTTGTTTTGTGACTTTTTTTCCCCCTTAGTTAGCCAGGCTAGAGGCTTATCAATTGTATTGATCTTTTCAAAGAACCAGTATCTGGTTTTGTAGATTTCCTCTATTGTTTTTTTCTGCATTCAATGCCCTAATTCTTATTATTGCTTTCCTTCTGGTTGTTTTAATCTTATTCTTCTTTCTCTTGCCTTAAAAGATAAAAGCTGAGATAATTAATCTTAGGTCTTTCATATTTTCTAGTATATGCATTTAATGCTATAAATTCATCTGTAAACAACATTTTGTTGCATGTTACAAGTTTTGATAAGTTATAGTTATTTAATTAATTAATTTAACTGAAATATTTAATTAATGTGTTGTTTAATCTCTAAATATTTGGTAATATTCTTTTTGCTTTTTTTTAAAAAGATTTTGTTTATTAGTTAGTTAGAGAGAGAGAGCGAGCACAGGCAGACAGAGAGGCAGGCAGAGGCAGAGGGAGAATCAGGCTCCCCGCCGAGCAAGGAGCCCGATGTGGGACTCGATCCCAGGACGCCGGGATCATGACCCGAGCCAAAGGCAGCCGCCCAACCAACTGAGCCACCCAGGCGTCCCCTTTTTACTTTTTGATTATAAATTTTTAGTCTAATTCTATTGGACTCTGAGAACTTTTTATGATTTACATTTCCCTAAATTTACTTAAGATTTATTGTCCAGAATGTGATCTATCTTGGAGAATGTTCCTTGTGAGTATGAAAATATTTATTTTGCTGTTGTTAGACAGAATATTCTATAAATATCAATACAATCAAGCTGACTGATAGTGCTGCCCAGGTCTGCTACACCCTTATGTTCTGCTTGCTTGACCTGTTAATTATTGAAAGAGTGTTGTTAAGTCCCTAGCCATAATAATGGATTTGTCTATTTTAAGTTTTTATTTTAATTCCCACTTGTTAACATATAGTGTCGCATTAGTTTCTGACATAGAATTTAGTTTTTCAATAATACCATACATCATTCAGTGCTCATTATGACAAGTACACTCCTTAATCCCTATCACCTATTTAACCTGCCCCCCCCATCCACTTCCTCTCTGTTAATCATCAGTTTGTTTTCTATAATTGTTTGGTCTTTGGTTTGTCTCTCTCCTTCTCTTATTTTCCCATTTGCTCATTTGTTTTGTTTCTTAAATTCCATATATGACTGAAATCATATGGTATTTTTTTTTCTTGAGGTTCTATGAGTTTTTGTTTTAGATATTTTGATGTTCTGTTGTTAGATGTATACTAAGGATTGTTATGTTTTAGGCAAGTTGACACTTTATCATTATGTAATTCCACCTTTATACCTAATACTATTCCATTTTCTGGAGTTTGTTTTGTCTGAAATTAATACAGGCAGTCTTACTTTCTCTTAATAATCACTAGCATTATACGTAATATAAGCCATACTTTTTCTCATCCAACAGCAGCAGTTTCAAGTCTGCTAAAACAAATTCATATGCATATATGCATACACAGACCTTGTAATGCATTCATAGTTCATTTATTATCAACCCCAGTCTGGAAGGAATTCTAAGGTCCATCAACAGGAGAAAGGATAAACAATGCTACTTTCATACAATGGGATACTACTCAGCAATGAAAAAGAATATACCACTGAAACGAGCACTAACTTAGATAAGTCTAAAAAACAAAGAATTTAGGCACAAAAAAAGTGCATACTTCATAATAACATTTAAACATTATTTTAGAGCTGGCAAAACTATTTCACAGCAATAATAATTAGAAAAAAAAACTGCCTCTGAGTGGAGAGAGAAGTGACTGGAAAGAAACATGAAAGAAACTTCTGGGATGATGGAAATGTTCATTTGGATTTTATTTTATGTAGTGATTATATGGATTTACACAACTGTCAAAGCTCAAATGGAACACTGAAGATACATTTTATTATATATGAGTTAGATATCAAAAGCACTTATATTCACAAATTAAAGAACAACAAGGTAAAAATAAGGAAGGAAGGTAAATTTATTAGCCTTGCTAAAAACCATTAAGCTGGGGTGCCTGGGTGGCTCAATCATTAAGCATCTGCCTTCAACTTACATGAAGATCTTAGGGTCCTGGGATAGAGCCCCACATCAGGCTCCATGCTTGGTGGGAAGCTGACTTCTCACTCTCCTATTCCCCCTGCTTGTGTTCCCTTTCTCGCTGTCTCTATCTCTGTCAAGTAAATTAATAAATTCTTTTTTAACAATTAAAAAAATTAGGTGATCTCTCAAGAGTTCATTCCAGTCATTGATGCTGCTAGTGTACATAAGTAAATATATGTGTGCATAGCCTAAATGTGTAAGGTCAATAGTTAAATAGGCATGCTGTAGGACAAAGAAATAGAGAAAGACAGAAAGAAAGAGAGAGTAAGAGAAAGAGAAAGAAAGAAAGAAAGAGGAAGGGAAGAATGAAGAGAGTTAAGCTGCCTGTTTCTCCTATAGTATATTAGCCAAAGAAAGAGGCAAGCAATTTGTCAAGGAATAGTCAGACATATTTTTGGTGGGATATCTAGTAAAATGACTCTTGAATTTTGTGGGGACTAGAGGATTGCCCTTTATGGAGGAAACATTTAAACTGTTGTCTGAATCCATTCAGAAATGACTGTACCCATGGAGTTAGAAATTAACTTAGTGCCATGAATAGTCTTACCCATTAAACTATTAGTAGCTCTATTCACAGAAGATTATTCACCAGGTACTGTATTTAGTTAACATGTTTTTTTTTTTTTTAATCAAATGTTTCGGGGCACCTGGGTGGCTCAGTGGTTTAAGCTGCTGCCTTCGGCTCAGGTCATGATCCCAGGGTCGTGGGATCGAGCCCCGCATCAGGCTCTCTGCTCTGCGGACAGCCTGCTTCCTCCTCTCTCTCTGCCTCTCTGCCTACTTGTGATTTCTGTCTATCAAATAAATAAATACAATCTTTAAAAAAAAATGTTTCATATGAGAAGGTTACTGGGAAGAGAGAAGACAATGTTCATATAACTAAGACTGTAATTAGCCCTTTTTTTTTCTTCCTTGATAAGAGTAACATATCTCAAATCTTTGTGTTTTAATCCATTCTGGCTGTATAGTTTATAAACAACATTTATTTCCTACAGCTGTGGGGTCTGAGAGTCCAAGATTAGAGTGCCAAGAATGATATGGTAGTGGTAAATCCTGTCTTCTGAGTTGCAGACTGCCAACTTTTTACTATGTCCTCACATGATGGAAGGGAGAAGCTAACTCTGAAGCTTCTTGTATAAGGGCACTATCCCTATCCATGATGACCTAATCAACTCCCAAAGGCCCCACCTCCTAATACCATCATCTTGGGCATTAGGTTTTCAACATACAAATTTGTAAGGGGACATAAAAATTCAAACTATAGTATTTATCCCTGACCCCCTCAAAATCCATGTTCTTCTTACATATTATTAACTCAAAGTCTAACTTTAAAACCTCATCTAAATCTCATCTAAATCAGATATAGATGAGATAGGTGTTTATAAAATATAATTGTGAAACATGTGTAAATAGACATTTCCAATCCAAAAAGGAGAAACAGAAAAGAAAAATGGAGTAGCAAGTCCAAGGTAAGTCCAAAATCTAAAAGGGTGATTACTAAACCTCAAATCTTGAGAATAGTTTTCCTTGGTTTGATGCCCTGCCTTACCTATCCTCTAGGGTGGAGGTTCTGCTTCCAGATAAATTAGGACATTCCCCAACCCTACAGTTTTACTGGGTTATGCCTATGCAGCAGCTATAAGATTCTGGTCATTTGCCTGTGGCTGTCCTAGCCTGGAATCACACACGTGTGTCTTTACTGGTCTGGAATCACAGGGGCAGCTCCAACCCCACAGTTTTGTTGGACATTGCCCTAGTAGAAGTTCTCTGTAGCAGCCATGCCCTTGAAGAGGCTCTGTGCCTGGGTTATGTGCCCTGTGTTCTAGGAGGCCCTATCATTCCAAATCTAGTTAGAGAATATCACTCACCATGATTTTGCTGGGGTCTGGTCCTCACAGTTTTGGGCAAGGATCATCTGGCTTGTTGAAACCTAGAAGATGCCTCTCCCCACTTTTGAAACTTAGGAGGAAACCCTGATGATCTCTAAATTAAATCACTTTTGGGGACCTTCTTCCTTTGTCCTGAAAAATAATACACATTCTCAGCCAAATAGCTCCATGGTCCCACCCTATAAAATCTGAGAAGTGAGAGAACCTTGCTTCGTTCTTCTGTCTTCTTGTTCAGTTCAAACTGACTGTATGCCTGCTGAAGTGGCTGATTTAGTCTGTGGTTCACATCCATATTAATGTCCTTATCAAAAAAGTCATGCTCTCTCTCTCTCTCCTTTTGCAATATGACATAGGCTAAGAGTTTCCAAAGTTTTAAGTTCTGCTCTCCTTTTGATTAATAATTCCATCTTTAAATTATTTCTCTCTCTGGAGCACCTGGGTGGCTCAGTGGGTTAAGTCTCTGCTTTAGGCTCAGACCATGATCTCAGAGTCCTGGTATTGAGCCCCGTGTGGGGCTCTCTGCTCAGCAGGAAACCTGCTTCTCCCTCTTTTTCTACCTGCCTCTCTGCCTACTTGTGATATCTCTCTCTCTCTCTCTGTTAAGTAAATAGATAAAATCTTTTCAACAAACAAATAAATAAATAATTTCTCTCTTCTCCAATATTACTATAAGCATTCAAGAGAAGTCAAGCCATACCTTCAACTCTTTGCTTAGATATTTCCTCAGCCAAGTATTTAATGTCATTGCTCACAAGTTCTACCTTACACAAAACATTTGGCAAAACATTTGCAGGAACACAATTCAGCCAGGCTCTTTACCACTTTATGACAAAGATCACCTTTCCTCTAGTCTCTGGTAGATTACTAATTTCCATCTGAGACCCAATAAAAATGGCCTTTACCATCCATATTTCTACCAACATTCTGTTCATGACCACTTAGACATTCTCTAAGAAGATGGAGATTTTCTTTTACAATACTCCTCTTCTCATGATCTCTCACTAGAATCACCCTTAACAGTCCCTTTATGGTAATGTAAGCTTTTTCAAGCATACACCTCAAAACTCCTCTAGCCTATATCCATTACATGGTTCCAAAGTCACTTTCAATTTTTTAGATATTTGTTACAGTAGTACTCCATTCACAGTACCAATTTTCTGTCTTAGTCTGTTTAGGCTGCTATAACAAAACACCACAGACTGTGTGGCTTATAAACGCTGGAAATTTATCTCTCACAGTTCTGGAGACTAGAAGTCCAAGATCAGAATGCCAGCATGATAAGGGTCTGGTGAAAGTCTTCTTCCAAGTGACAGACTGCCAACTTTTTGCTGTGTCCTCCCATGGTAGGAGGGAAAACCTTCTTCTCTGGGGCCTCTTTTCTTGTAAGGCACTATCATAAGGGCTCCACCCTCATGACTTAATTGTATCCCTAAGTCCTCATCTGCTAATGCCATCACCTTAGCCATTATGTTTTCAACATATGAATTTGGGAAGGGCACAAACATTTATACCAGAGTACTTTACTATTTTTGAAACAGAACTAAAGTCCATATCAATAAGCTATAGTAAATAAACTTCAATGGAAGTTATCAGACCTAAGACCAATGTAGTTTGAAGAGTAGTATACCTAAATCCATCAAAAAATGAACACTACCAAGTCCAGGTTCTACTTCTAGTAGCATAAGCCAGAAAGATTTTTAAATTCTTTCATTTTACAAATGGGAAAATTAAGGCTTAAAGAGAGCAAATGTCTCAATTTGAACCCTGTAGGGCAACAGGCAGGCTTCCCCAAGATGGGCCACTTTGGCATAAACATTATTTTCAGTTAAAAGCAATCAAAACCCTGTGAATTCAAGAAAAACTCTTTATCTGCTAATCTGCTTCATGTCAATTTGAGTCCAGCTAGAAGGACTATGTAGGGCTGCGAAAATTCTTCCTCCCCAACACCCCCAATTTACACAAATGAGTTAGTGTCATAGCCAGGACTAGAATATATTTCTACTCTAAGCCCATTTTTTTTCTAATAAATTCCTGTCACAACTCAAATTAACATACTGCACTTTTCACATACTTCACTTCACAAAACACACCAAATGATGACTTAATGTTGAGAAATCAGCGTGTTTGATTAGAAAGAAGGAAGAGTGGCTCAATCTTTTTGATGGGAAAAGAATTTTAGAAGAACATAAAAGCTAAATAGAATAAAATAATAAGAAGAAATTAAGCATAGTGAAATATTTTTATTTTGAAGATTTATTCATTTATTTGAGAGAGAGAAAGTGCGCATGAACATGGGGGAAGGAGCAGAAGAAAAGGAGGTCTTAAGCAGTCTCTGTGCTGAGTGTGGAGCCCCACACAGAGCTCAATCTCATGACCTTGAGATCACAACCTGAGCCAAAACCAAGTCAGTTGCTTAACCAACTGTGCCACCCAGGCACCCTGTGAATTCTTTTCAAATAGATCAATTTAGATTCTATCCTATCCTCATCATTATATCTGAATGATCAATATTTTTCACTCTATAAAGTTATCTGTATCTCCAATAAAAAACATTCAGAAAAAAATGACATTTTACAAGCAAAACAATGTTTACAAAGTGAAGTTGAAATTAATGTTTTGCTTGTAAAATGTCATTTTTACAAGCAAAACAAAATCTTCAACTTCACTTTGTAAACATTGTACCCTGTCAAATATCCTTTTTTTGATAGATAATTTTCTCTGATCTTCTTTTTATATTCATATTTTCTATATCCAAAAAAATCATTTATTTAGGACTGGGGATGTGTAGATGTGGTACATGTGTCACTTCTTTATGTGCCCAAATGCTCTAAGGTTTTTTCCTTACAATATCCATAGATGTTGACAGCAGTTGCTCCCAAACTTTTAATAATGAAGACAACTTTTAATTGCTAAAAATTGTATAAGTCCCACATAATAATTACATTTTAGTAGTTGTTGATGGATAATCTATAAAGTCCAACATTTATTGATTAACACTTCTAAATGAATTTATATTTCTGTTGTTATTGCTGTTTTGGGTTTTTAAAAATATTTTATTTTATTTATTTGATAGACAGAGATCACAAGTAGACAGAGAGGCAGGCAGAGAGAGAGGAGGAATCAGGCTCCCTGCTGAGCAGAGAGCCCAATGCAGGGCTTGATCCTAGGACTCTGGGATCACGACTGGAGCTGAAGGCAAAGGCTTTAACCCACTGAGCCACCCAGGCACCCCTGTTTTTTTTTTTAAGTTTTTATTTTTTGAGTAATCTCTATACCCAATGTGGGACTCAAATTTACAACCCTGTGATCAAGAGTTGCATGCTCTGCCAACTGAGCCAGCCAGGTTCTCCTGAATTTGTATTTTTTTTCTTTATTTTACTTTTTAAAAATTTTCTTATTTAACATATAATGCCTTTTTTGTTTCAGGGGTACAGGTCTGTGATTCATCAGCCATACACAATTCTCTTAGTCACATCATTAGCATATGTTTTAAAATTAGTAGATAATTACTTGTAATACATGGTATTTATTCAATGTATTCACAGTAACTGGGGGCATACAATTTCCTGGACTCTACAGTAATGCCCTGTCTCCCAACACTGACAATGAGCCTGGGTTCGAACTTCACAAGTTTTCTTATGGAAGCTTTGCGTTTGCAAATACCTAGAAAGAAGCTAAGGTGGTAATCTACACTGGTTCTTCTTCCTACTCATAATCATATTCATATTCATGTACTATCAACTGCAAGAAGACTTAGACTTCACTAAACTTGTCCACCACCCCAGTTGAAGGGTTTCAGGACACATTCTCTCCCCACCAAATGAGCCACTTTAAATATAGATTTATTTAGGGCTAAAGGCACTTGAGACTCTGTGGGCCCAAAAGAAACTTTTATCTCTCCTTTAACCACACAGAAGAATCTAAATTGGGGCTCTTTCCCAGAATAAGAGTTATTAATAGAGATAAATTTTGTTTCAGTGACACATTTGTTATGGTAGGGCAAACATCTAATTAGCAAACATCTGCCCTTCTTATCACCTTGTAAAATACATTCCTTTTCTCTGAAATCCCAGAGTCCTACATGTATCTCCTTTGTTTAGAATGACATATAGACCTCATTTTTCCAACTATCTTTGGAATTGCCATGTCTGTGTGGATTCCTTGTATGGACACCTATTAAATTTGGTTTTCTCCTTTTAATCTATGTCAATTTGATTCCTAGTCCAGTTAGGCAGATCTGTGATAGAACAGAAATTCTTCTCCTGACACAGTGCTAGGAAAAATGCCTGGCTCATGGGTTGTCTTCAATAAATATTTTATGAGTATATGTGTCTAGGAAGAAGTTGCTGTGGCCAAGGTCAAAAAGGTTGCTGCCTGTGTTCTCAAGGATGTTGATGGATTCCTCTTTCACATTTAAGTCTTTCATCCATTTTGAGTCTATTATTGTATATGGTGTAAAGAAACAGTCCAATTTCATTCTTCTGCTTGCAGTTGTCCAGTTTTCTCAATACCATGTTTTGAAGAGACAGTCTTTTTTCCATTGGATATTCTTTCCTGCTTTGTTGAAGAGTAGCTGACCATAGAGTTGAGGGTTCATTTCTGGGTTCTGTATTCTGCTCCATTGTTCTATGTGTTTGTTTTTGTGCCAGTGCTATACTGTCTTGATGATTACAACTTTGTAATGGAGCTAGAAGTCCAGAATTGTGATGCCACCAGCTTTGGTTTTCTTTTTCAACATTCCTCTGGCTATTTGGGGTCTTTTTTGGTTCCATACAAATTTTAGGATTATTCATTCAATTTCTGTGAAAAAAGTTGATGATATTTTGGTAGGGATTGCATTGAATGTGTAGATTTCTCTAGATTGAATGTGTAGAATGTCTATGTCTAACATAGACATTTTTAAAATATTTGTTCTTTCGATTCATAAGCATGGAACATTTTCCAGTTCTTTTGTGTTCCTCACAGTTGGTTAAATAACTGACTTCACCTCAGATCATGATCTCCCAAGTGGGGCTCCAAGCTCAGCGATGATTCTGCTTCTCCCTCTTCTTATACTCCTACCCTGGCTCATGTTCTCTTTCTTCCAAATAAACAAATAAATAAAATGTTTTTAAATAATAGTTCTGTAAACACTAAATTTTATCAAAAGTCATATCTAGAATTCACAATTAGTAAAACTGAACTCCATAGTATTAAGTGGAGTTCCATTATAAACAAAAGTAATTAGGCCAGAAATTGGGGGGGGGTGATATGTGGTTGTAAGTTTATTTCACCATAATGTTACTAAGAGATCTGTCATGGCCACTAACTCAGGAAACAAATGCTGAACCCTAGTGTGCTTCTGTGGTCACCTACTCCATCCCAGGGAATCCCAAGGGGTCTAGACAAATCAAAGCATAGGTCCTGGCTGGGTTTGCAAACAATGTTGCAGAACAAATGTGGATAAACTTGTCACAAAAGAAGCCAGTAACTCAAAAAATGAGGGTACAGAAAGGAAAGGGAAAAATTTGTTTTGGATGCCATCAATGGGGGCAGGTGGCAGGCTCAAGTCAACTGATCTGTCCACCCCCAAGATGGACACCTAGAATTTTATAGAAAGTTTGGGACTTGAGGGTACCTTCAAGAGAACAGGCAAAGAACACATGATTATGAGTGGGGGGTGGTATGTGTTCAGCCCATGATCTTGGGCAGGGCAGGGAACATGTGAGTGTGGTCTTCTAGGCATTCCATTGCTATCAGAGTTTTTCTGGTCTGGCTGTTGGGATTTTCCAGGTCATTGTAAAACACCTTCATCAATGCCTCAAAAAGATGGAGTAAGAAACAAGCTTGATGGGTTTTAGTTAGAGCATGAGCTAAGCAGTTTTATATATTTCTGGCTTTAACTGGGAATCTATAGTTGAACAAGAGAGGTTGCTGACAAATTTTAATCTTATCAATCCTCTCTCTCTCTCTTTTAATCCAATAGTTTTTTCAGGGTTATTTTAAATTTCAGAACAACAACTACAAAAATATATAAACATTTGTGGAACTTGGCTTGTAACTCCTGACCAAACATTTATTTTTTGCCTCCTTCAAAATCTTCAGAATTAGGCATTTGAAAATTTGTCTTTGCATAAGGCCTAATTTTCTCTGTGTTTGTTCTTACCATCTTCTCTCACTATTTTCTAGGTCCTATTTGATCTTACACATACCGAAGAGCAAAAGATGGGTGCATATTTAGAGCTAAAGAGGTGGAAAGCAACAAAAGCTTTCTACTGAATACCACCTATGACCTCAGTAGTTTATTTCATTCACTTGTACTTAAACTAGTATAAGCTATTTAAGAGATCAGTGGCATGATTTTCAAACTAGTTTTCAATAGATGTGCATGGGGTATGGGTAATTTCAGAGACCAGTTAACAGTAAGTTTTCAGCAAAAATGGCAATGCATTTTTTGTTTCCTGACTTACAAGTGTGGAAGGCCTTTATCAGCATGGTTTTCAGCTCTCAAGAATTTGGTTATAGCCTTAGCAATGGTATAACTTATGTTAGTTCACATTCCCCAAAGTCCAAGATTTCTTAAGATGCTTACTGTTTGGGGTGCCTGGGTGGCTCAGTGGGTTAAGTGTCTGCTGGTGTTTGGCTGAGATCATGTTCCCAGGGTTATGGGATCAAGTCCCACATTGGGCTCCTTGCTCAAGAAGGAGCCTGCCTCTCCTTCTCCCTCTACCTGCCACTCTGCCTGCTTGTGGACACTCTTGCGTGCAATCTCTCTCTCTCTCTCTGTGCCAAATAAATAAAAATTCGTAAAAAAGAAAACTTATTTACGAGTATCTTCTCCCGTTCTGTAGGTTGCCTCTTTGTTTTGTTGACTGTTTCCTTTGCTGTGCGGAAGCTTTTGATCTTGATGAAGTCCCAAAAGTTCACTTTCGCTTCTGTTTCCTTTGCCTTTGGAGACATATCTTGAAAGACGTTACTGGGGCCAATGTCAAAGAGGTTACTGCCAATGTTCTCTAGAATTTGATGGACTCCTGCCTCACGTTGAGGTCTTTTACCCATTTCAATTTTATCTTTGTGTATGCTGTAAGCCAATGGTCAAGTTTCATTTTTCTACACATAGCTGTCCAATTTTTCCAGCACCATTTATTGAAGAGACTGTCTTTCTTCCATTCTATATTTTTTCCTGCTTTGTCAAAGATTATTTGACCATAAAGTTGAGGGTCCATATCTGGGCTCTCTACTCTGTTCCACTGGTCTATGTGTCTCTTTTTGTGCCAGTACCATGCTATCTTGGTGATCACAGTTTTGGAGTAAATCTTGAAATCAGGCAAAGTGATGCGCCCAGTATTGTATTTATTTTTCAATATTTCCTTAGCAATTTGGGATCTCTTCTGGTTCCATTCAAATTTTAAGAATTGTTTGAAAAATGATGGTGGAATTTTGATTGGGATGACATTGAAAGTATAGATTGCTCTAGACAGTACATTTTTTTTAGATTTTATTTATTTTTATAAATTCATAAATTATATATATATTATATAAACATATTGTATATATAGTATATATTTATATACATATAAATACATATATATTTATATATATTCATATACATATATAATGTAAATATATGTATATAAATTTTTCTATATTACATATTTTATAATAATTTATATTAACATATGAAATACATATATTTATATACATATATGTATATATTTATATACATATGTATGTACACACATATATGTATACAATTGTATACATATATGCTATATATATATA
>ML096619.1:0-17702 GCA_003697995.1 Taxidea taxus jeffersonii
AACTTTATTTTTTGTATACACATAGGGTTTTTCCTTCTAAAAAATTTGGGGTACAACTTCTTCTAACAGATCAAAATAAATCCTAAATCTAGCACTGGGCTTGTTCTAGTCTCCAGCCTGAACAAATTATCTCCACTCTTTTTCTTTATTCTCCAAAACAACTTACCTTATCAACTCCATCCTTTCATTGTGTTTACACTTATATATGTTTTTCATTCTTTAAGATTTTGAGAGGTAGTTTCTTCTAAGAGACCAAATACTCCCCAAATTAAGTGGATGACCCTGTTCTAGTCACCAGTCTATTATACATATATATTTTTGTCTTTTTTATATTTTTTTCTTTTTGGTTTACTTTTTTCAATTTTTTTTTTTCTGAACTTCTTACCCCCTCTCTCCCCCACACAATTTGAGGTCTCTTCTGATTTGGTTAAAGCACATTTTCCTGAGCTCTTTGCCACCCTTTTAGCATTTTATTTGCTCCTTCATATATTCTTATGTGGAGAAAATGACAAGGCGGAGAAACTCACCACAAAAAAAGAACAAGAGGCAATACTGAAGGCTAGGGGCCTAATCAATACAGATATTGGTAATATGTTAGATCTAGAGTTCAGAATGATGATTCTCAAGGATCTAGCAGGGCTTGAAAAAGGTATAGAAGATATTAGAGAAATTCCTTCCAGAGAAATAAAAGCCCTTTCTGGAGAAATAAAAGAACTAAACTCTAACCAAATTGAAATTTTTAAAAAGCTATTAATGAGGTGCAATCAAAAATAGAGGCTCTTAATGCTAGGATAAATGAGGCAGAATAATTAGTGATATAGAAGACCAAATGACAGAGAATAAAGAAGCTGAGCAAAAGAGAGACAGACAACTACTGGACCATGAGGGGAGAATTCGAGAGATAAGTGATACCATAAAATGAAACAACATTAGAATAATTGGGATTCCAGAAGAAGAAGAAAGAGAGAGGGGAGGAGAAGGTATATTGGAGAGAATTATTGTAGTGAATTTCCCTAATATGGCAATGGGAACAAGCATCAAAATCCAGGAGGTGCAGAGAATTCCCCTCAAAATCAATTAGAATAGGTCCACACCCCATCATCTAATAGTAAAATTTATAAGTCTTAGCAACAAAGAGAAAATCCCAAAATCAGCCCAGGACAAGAAGTCTGTAACATACAATGGTAAAAATATTAGATTGGCAGAGGAGTTATCCACAGAGACCTGGCAGGCCAGAAAGAACTGGCATGATATATTCAGAGCACTAAACGAGAAAAACATGCAGCTAAGAATACTATATCCAGCTAAGCTATCATTGAAAATGGAAGGAGAAATAAAGAACTTCCAGGACAAAGAAAAACTGAAAGAATTTGCAAACACCAAACCATCTCTACAGGAAATATTGAAAGGGGTCCTCTAAGCAAAGAGAGACCCTAAAAGTAGTAGATCAGAAAGGAACAGAGACAATATCCAGTAACAGTCACATTACAGGCAATACAATGGCATTAAATTTGTATCTCTCAATAGTTACCCTGAATGTAAATGGGCTAAATGCCCCAATCAAAAGACACAGGGTATCAGAATGGATAAAAAAAAAAAAATCAATATGCTGCATACAAGAAACTCATTTTAAACCCAAAGATACATCCAGATTTAAAGTGAGGGGGTGGAAAACAATTTACCATGCTAATTGACATCAAAAGAAAGCCGGGGCGGCAATCCTTATATCAGATCCATTAGATTTTAAGCCAAAGACTATAATAAGAGATGAGGAAGGACACTATATCATATGTAAAGGGTCTGTCCAACAAGAGGATCTAGCAATTTTAAATATCTATGCCCCTAACATTGGAGCAGCCAACTATATAAAACAATTAATAGGGGTGCCTGGGTGGCTCAGTGGGTTAAAGCCTCTGCCTTTGGCTCAGGTCATGATTCCAGGGTCCTGGGATCAAGCCCTGCATTGGGCCCTCTGCTTGTTGGGGAGCCTGTTTCCTCCTCTCTCTCTGCCTACCTCTCTTCCTACTTGTGATCACTGTCTGTCAAATAAATAAATAAAATCTTTAAAAATGTAAAAAAATAACAAAATCAAAGAAACACATTGACAATAATACAATAATAGTAGGGGACTTTAACACTCCCTTCACTGAAATGGACAGACCATCCAAGCAAAAGATCAACAATGAAATAAAGGCCTTAAATGACACACTGAACCAAGTGGACATCACAGATATATTCAAAAAATTCCCTCCGAAACAGCAGAATACACATTCTTCTCTCGTGCACATGGAACATTCTCCAGAATAGATCACATCCTGAGTCATAAATCAGGTCTCAACTGGTACCAAAAGATTGGGATCATTCTCTGCATATTTTCAGACCACAATGCTCTGAAGCTAGAACTCAATCACAAGGGGAAATTTGGAAAGAACCCAAATACATGGAGACTAAAGAGAATCCTTCTAAAGAATGAATGGGTCAACCAAGAAATTAAAGAGGAATTGAAAAAAAATCATGGAAACAAATAATAATGAAAACACAATGGTTCAAAATCTATGGGACACAGCAAAGGCAGTCCTGAGAGGAAAATATATATATCAGTACAAGCCTTTCTCATGAAACAAGAAAGGTCTCAAATACACAACCTAACCCTACACCTAAAGGAGCTCCAGAAAGAACAACAAAGAATGCCTAAACCCAGCAGGAGAAGAGAAATCATAAAGATCAGATCAGAAATCAATAAAATAGAAACAAAAAAACAAAAACAAACAAACAAAAAAACAAAAACAAAAACAATAGAACAAATCAATGAAACTAGGAGCTGGTTCTTTGAAAGAATTAATAAGATTGATAAACCCCTGGCCAGACTTATCAAAAAGAAAATAGAAGGGACCCAAATAAATAAAATCATGAATGAAAGAGGAGAGATCACAACCAACAGCAAAGAAATACACACAATTATGAGAACATATTATGAGTAACTCTATGCCAACAAATTTGACAATCTGGAAGAAATGGATGCATTCCTAGAGACATATAAACTACATATGTCCATAAACAATAATATCCAAAATCAATATGCACTGGGTCTGGTGCGTAAACAATGAATCTTGGAATAGTAAAAAGAAATTAAATTAAAAAGATCAGTATATCTAGGATACATGCGACAAATACCTGTAAGAACCCAAAGTGAAATAGGAAAAATATTTCTGATATAAATTAGACATCCTTTATTAGTGGAGATGTTACCCATGTTGATGATTTCAAGATTCACAATTGTTAATTTTACTCTATTTTTTTCTATATTTATCTAAGTACCAGTCAAAATCCCAGCAGGATTTTTTTGTTAAGATTGACAAAATGAGTGCATTTTATATAGAGATAAAAAGGATTTAGAAGAAAACTGCACAATTTACATTATTTGATTTTGAGGTGTATAATTAAACAACAATAATTAAGCAAGTTTAATAATGTCACAAAGGAAGACAAATAAATAAACGCCAGATATATAGTTAATGCTTATATGGTCACTTTTATTTTAACAGCTTTTTAGACATAACTCACTTAACATAAATTTCACTAAAGTACAGTTCAGGGTTTTAGTATATTCACAGAGTTGTACAAATATCTTCACAATCTAATTTTTTAATACTTTTATTCATCAAAAAGAAAATCCATAATTAATAGAAGTCATTCCCACTGCTTACAACATACTGACCCTAGGCAACCACTTATTTATTTTCTGTCTGCATAGATTGTATGTTTTGGTATTCATTATAAATGGAATTATTCAATATGTGTCCAAATATAACCTCCTTATTTCATTCAGCATGATATTTTCTGAGCTCATTCATGTTGTGTCAAGTATCATTATATCACCTTTTTATGCTGAGTAATATGCCATTGCATGAATATACCAGTTTTTATTATTCTACTCATCAATTGATGGATATTTGGCTTGTTCTCACTTTTTGGCTAGTATAAATAAATAACGTTACAATGAGCATTCATGTACAACTTTTTAGGTGACCACATGTTTTCACTTCTCTTGTGTACCTAGGTAACAATAGATTGTGGGATCAGGTAGTAAATATATGTTTAAACATTTGGGGAAATGTCAAAAAGGTTTCTATAGCAAGTCCTTCATTTTAGACTTTACTATCAGCACAGCATGAAAGTTCTAATGTCTCTACATTCTAACCAGCAATTATTATGTGTTTGTTTAAATTTCACCTATCTTTATGAATTAGTACCATATTGTTTTTTTTTTCTTTTCAGTTATACAAGCTCTAAGAAAAAAAAAAAAAAAGTTCTGTATATACTCTGGAGAGTAGGCGATAATCCAGTGTAAGTTTTGTGATTTTTTTTCCTACCATAATGTAGGTTGATTTGTCATTTTCTTGATATTGTCATTTGATTCACAAAAGCTTGTAATTTTGATGATGTTCAATGTATTTATTGTTCCTTGCTGGTGCTTTTGTTGTCATATGTAAAAATCCATTAAAAATCCAGGGTAATTAAGATTTATACATAAATTACCTTCTATGAGTTTTATATTTTTAGCATTTATATTTAGGTTGTTAGTGCCTTTTGAGTAACTTTTGTATATGATGTCAGATAGCTGTCTAACGTCACTTTGTTTTATCATATGGATACCTAGTTGTCTCAACATCATTTTTGCGTGCTTATGTTTTTTTTTTTAAGATTTTATTTATTTATTTGTTAGAGAGAGAGAGAGAGAGAGAGCACAGGCAGATGGAGTGGCAGGCAGAGGCAGAGGGAGAAGCAGGTTGCCTGCTGAGCAAGGAGTCCAATGT
Organism: Taxidea taxus jeffersonii; assembly: GCA_003697995.1. Classification (NCBI taxonomy): domain Eukaryota; kingdom Metazoa; phylum Chordata; class Mammalia; order Carnivora; family Mustelidae; genus Taxidea; species Taxidea taxus. The sequence goes on from ML096619.1 coordinate 4,818, forward strand.
GGGACTCGATCCCAGGGCCCTGGGATCATGACTTGAGCTGAAGGCAGCTGCTTAACCAACTGAGCCACCCAGGCATTACTACGTGCTTATTCTTTCAACATTAAATAGGTTTTGGCATCTTTGTCACTAACTAGTTGATCATAAAAAAGTTTTAAATGTTTAGAGAAAATGATGAATCTCTTTTTTTTTCCTTTTCAAAATTGTTTAGGTTACTTTGGGTACTTAACAATTTCCTGTGAGTATTATAATTAACTTTCCCACTTCCATGAAAGAAAGAAAGAAAGAAAGAAAGAAAGAAAGAAAGAAAGAAAGAAAGAAAGAAAGAAAAGTAAGAAAGAAAGAAAATTTGGGTATCCCTGATGAATATGGATGCAAAAATCCTCAACAAAATACTAGCGAACCAAAATCAATGACACATTAAAAAAAAAAATCATTCACCACGATCAAATGGAACTTAGTACTGGGTTGCAAGAGTGGCTCAGTATTTGCAAATCAATCGGTGGTCTACATCACATCAATAAGAGGATATTTAAGAACCATATGATCGTTTTGATAGATGCAGAAAAGGAATTTGACAGACTACAACATCCATTCATGATGAAAACCCTCAACAAAGTTGTGTTAGAAGAAATATGCCTCAACTCCATGAAGGCCATGTATGAAAAACACACAGTTAACATCGTCTTCAGTGGGGTAAAACAGAGAGCTCTCCCCCAAAAGTCAGGAACAAGACAAGGATATCCACTTTCATCATTTTTATTCAACATTGTACCAGAAGTCCTAGCCACAGCAGTTAGACAACAAAAAGAAATAAAAGAAGAAGTAAAACTCCCACTATTTGCCAATGATGATACTCTATTTATTTATTTTTTTATTGTGTAATGTTAGTCACATTACAGTACATCAATAGTTTCTTATGTAGTGCTTCATATTCATTGTGTACAACATGCAGTGCTCCATGCAATATGATACTCTATTTAGAAAACTTCACCAAAAAACTTCTGGAACTGTATAAATGGATTCAGTAAAATCACAGGACAAAGTAACAGTGTACATAAATCTGTTGCATTCCTATACTCATACAGCAGAAGAAAAAGAAATTAAGAAAACAATCCCATTTACAATTCCACAAAAACCAGTAAGATACCTAGGAATAAACTGAACCAAAAGGTGAACGATCTGTACTCTAAAAACTATAAAACACTGATGAAAGAAATTCAAAATGAAACAAAGAGATGGGACAATGTCCCACACTCATGGATTGGAAAAAAGTGAATACTGTTAAAATGCCTATACTACCCAAAGAAGTCTACAGATTTAATTTAATCTCAATCAAAATACCAGAAGCATTTTACACCAATCTAGAATAAACAATCCTAAAATTTGTATGAACCACAAAAGACCCTGAATACAAAAGCAATTATGAGAATGAAAAGCAAAGCTGGGGGCATCACAATTCTGGTCTTCAAGTTCTACTACAAAGTGGTAGTTATCAAAACAGTATGGTACTGTAGACACATAGATCAATGGAACAGAATAGAAAACCAAGAAAAGTTTGAGGGGCACTTGGGTGGCTCAGTGGGTTAAAGTCTCTGCCTTCAGCTCAGGTCATGGTCTCAGGGTCCTGGAATCAAGCCCTGCATCGGGCTCTCTGCTCAGCAGGGAGCCTGATTCCTCCTGTCTCTTTCTGCCTGCTTCTCTGCCTACTTGTGATCTCTGTCTGTCAAATAAATAAACAAAATCTTAAAAACAAAGAAAGAAAACCAAGAAAAGAATCTACAATTATGTGGTCAATTACTCCTCAACAAAACAGGAAAGAATATCCAATGGAAAAAAGACAGTCTTTTCAAGAAATGGTGTTGGGAAAACTGGACAGCCACACACCGAAGAATGAAACTAGACCACTTTCTACACCACACACAAAGGTAAACTCAGAATGGATGCAGGACCTAAATGGGAGACAGGAATCTATCAATATTCTTGAGAAAACAAGCAGTTAAAAGTAGGAAATAGGGCAAACCACAGAATCCAAGACAGATGGCTATATGAATACCAAAAATCATGGTTTACCAGAGCAAAGCTTTTGCAACATGCAAAAGCAAAAAATTAGACCACCTTATTATATTATATACAAAAATAAATTTAAAGTATATTAAAGACCTAAATGTGAGATCTGAAACCATAAAAATCCCATAAACATACACTGGCAGTAATTCATTTGACAGAAACCATAGCAACATTTTTTTTTTTTTCTAAATAGGTCTCCTGAGGCAAGGGAAATAAAAGCAAAAATAAACTATTGGGACCACATCAAAATAAAAAGCTTCTTAGCAGCAAAGAAAACAATTAACAAAATTAAAAGGCAACCTAGGGAATGGGAGAAGATATTTGCAAATGTCACCTGATAAAATATTAGTGTCTAAAACATATAAAGAATTTATAAATCTCAACACCCTCAAAATGAAGAATCCAATTTTAAAATGGGCCAAAGACATGAATAGATATTTTTCCAATGAAGACATCCACATGGCCAACAGACACATGAAAAGATGTTCATCATCACCATCAGGGAAATGCAAATCAAAACTACAGTGATATATCACTTCAGAATAACTAAAATCAACAACGCAAGAACCAACAAGTGTTGGCAAGCATGTATAGAAAGGGGAACCCTCCTACCTGTTGGTAGCAATGTCAACTGCTGAAACCACTGCAAAAAAGAGTGTGGAGGTTCCTCAGAAATTAAAAATAGAACTACCCTATGATCCAGCAATCGTACTACTGGGTATTTACCCAAAGAATACAAAAACAATATTTCTAAGGGATGCATGCATCCCTATGTTTATAACAGCATTATTTATAGTAACCACAATATGGAAACAGCCGAAGTGTCCATCAATTGATGAATGGAGAAAGAAGTTGTCACACCACACACACACACACACACACACACACACACACACACACACACCAGGAATATTATTCAGTCATAAACAGGAATGAAATCTTGCCATTCCAATGACATGGATGGTGCTAGAAAGTACAATGCTAAGTGAAATAAGTCAGTCAGAGAAAGACAAATACCATATAACTTCAGCCACATGAGGAACTTAATAAAAAACACAAATGAGCCAAGGGAAAATAGAGAGAGAAAGAGAAATCAAGAGATAGACTCAACAATAGAGAACAAACTCATGGTTACTAGAGGGGAGGTTGTTAGGAAGATGGGTTAAAGAGGTGATGGGGTGAAGGAGTGCACTTACAATGAGCACAGGTGGTATATGGAATAGTTAAATCATTAAACTATATACCTGAAACTAATATAATACTGTATGTTAACTGGAATTAAAATAAAAAACATAACAAAATGGGATCATTAGAGAGTTTGCATTGAATCAATGAATTGGTTAATATCCAGTCAGGATCCCTTGGCCAGCACCTGGGGCAGGTCTGTACTTTTGTACTCCAGATAACAGTTCCGGCAAAGACAGCCACCAGAAGCGGGCTCCCTGGACCAATATCACTTGCAGTTTTAGTGACACAGAGGTACAGAGACAAGCAGGGTCCAAGGGCGACCACTGGGACAGTGGCTAGAGGTGCACACAGCCTGTGGGGGTTTGTGCTGTTCAGCAGAGTTTGCAGAGGGGGAGTCTGTGTGTTTCGGACCACCCAGAGAGGAACAGTCTAAGGCTTCTCTCTGAGGCAGAAGTCTAGGTACAGACAGATTCTTTCTTTGCTCTGACCATCTGAAAAGCCACAAAAAGCCACCAAAGAGCAATAACCTCCAGAGAACAAAAGCTTGAAAACCCGGTTTCCACAGAGCCCAGCCTCTTGAAAACTTTCAGGACAACTCAGCCCAAGCAAGATTAATTGGAGAAAAAAAAAGCAGGCCCCTCCCCACAGAAGACAAGCCAAAAGAACAATAGGACAACCACCACAGGGTCCCCACAAAGCTGTAAAACCCCAACATCGGGGAAAACAATGTATTCAGCTCCTGGGATTACCCTAAAACCTGTATATTTCATAGATACAACCTTTTGTTTTTATTTGTTCTAACAATTCTTCTTTTAATTTTTTTAACCTACTAACCATTACAACTAGAGGTTTAATACAACACATTCCTTAATAACATTTTAACTTGAAATTCTTTCATACCTATACCTGTTTCTTTTTCTTTTTTTTATTTAATATACAAATAAATATAAGCTTTAAGGTAATCCTCTTCCCCTATTCAATACCATCCATATATAAACTAGTTTTAATTTCCCTGTATCTCTATAAAGTTGAGTCTTTTAACAAAGATATCAAGATATGCCCAGAAAAAAATGAAATAAAATTCCTCACCCACAGAGAGGATTTATGACCACCCTTCCATCTTATTCTTCTGTCAGTGTCTCTGTGCATGTGTTTTGTTCTGTTATTATATAAATCTTCCTCTTGGGGATCATTTTGGCTGAGTTCATCTTTTTTTTTTTTCTTGCCATTTACTTTTGTCGTCTTTTCATTTGTTCATTTTTGTTTATTTACCTTATAAGTTGTACTTTTGGAGATCATTTTGACGAGGTTTTCTCTTTTTTTTCACGTTCTCTCTTTTTTCTTTTTCCTTTCTTTTTGGTGGTGACTTCCGATTGCTCTGAAACATTCCAGTGTGCATCTTGTCTGGATTGTGGTTGACATATTCAGCTATACATCCCCTCAACCACCTCTCATCAAAATGACTAGGAGGAGGAACACCCAACAGAGGAAAAATTCAGACTGTGCCCTCTCCATCAGAACTTTTGGATATGGACATAAACAGTATGTCAGAAAGGGAATTCAGGGTAATAATTATCCAGGCAATGGCTAGGTTGGAGAAAACCATTAGGGACAACATAGAATCTCTAAGGTCAGGAGTGATAACCCATATGGAAGAAGTTAAAAATGCTATCAATGAGATCCAATCTGATCTAAATACTCTAACAGCTAAGGTAATTGAAACAAAAGATAGAATTAGTGATCTAGAGGACAAACTTACAGAGAAGAATGATCAGGAGGATGCCTGGAACAAACAGCTTAGAAGCCATAGAAACAGAATTAGGGAAATAAATGATGCCATGAAACGTTCCAAAGTCAGAATGATTGGGATCCCTTAATATGTGGTGAAAGAGAGAAGATTAGAAGATATAGTTGAACAAATTCTGAATGTAAATTTCCCCAATCTGAGGAATGTAGAAAGTCTTTGTGCCATAGAGGAAGAATGGACACCCCCCCAAAGATCAATAAATCTAGAAAGACCTCCAGACACTTAATTATGATATTCACAAATCATAATTTTATACAAGAGATCTTAAGGGCAGCTAGGGTGAATAAATTCCTTATATACAGAGAAAGGTCCATCAGAATAATGTCATAACTGTCCACAGAAACCTGGCAAGCCAGAAAGGGCTGGCAAGACATATTCAGGGCACTGAATGAGAAGAACATGCAGCCAAGAATATTTTATCCAGCAAGGTTGACATTCAAAATGGATGGAGAGATAAAGAGCTTCCAAGATTAGCAAGGTTTAAAAGAGTATGTGACCACCAATCTGGCACTACAAGAAGTATTAAGGGAGGTTTTATAAAAGAAGAAAGAACCCACGAATGATATAGAACAGGAATTTACAGAGACAATCAATAAAAACAAGGACTTCAGAGGAAACATGATGTCAATAAAAAGGTATCTTCCAATAATCACTCTCAACATGAATGGCCTAAACACTTCAATAAAATGGCCCATGGTTGCAGACTGGATAAAATGGCAGGATCTATCCATATACTGTCTACAAGGACTCATTTGGAAGGTAAAGTTACATCCAGACTGAAAGTGAAGGGATGGAGAAGCATCTTTCATGCCAAAGGGCCTCAAAAGAAAGCTGAGGTAGCGATTCTCATATCAGATAAAATATATTTTAAGATCTAGACTGTAGTCAGAGGTACAGAAGGACACTACATCATTCTTAAAGGGTCTGTCCACCAAGAATATCTAACAATTGTGAATATTTATTCCCCCAAAAATGGGACCAGCCAACTATGTAAGCCAACTGTTAATCAAAATAAAGAGTCATATTGATATAAATATATTAAATGTAGGGGATCTTAACATGCCACTTTCAGTAATAGATCATCCAAGGAGAAAATCAATTAAACAAACAAACAAGAGTTTCAAAAGCCACATTAGACCAGATGGACCTCATCAATATATACAGAACATTCCACCCTAAAACAACAGAATACTCCTTCTCGAATCAACATGGAACTTTCTCCAAAATAGACCACACATTGGGTCACAAATCAGGGCTCAACTGACACCAAAAGATTGAGATTTTCCCCTTGCATATTCTCAGACCACAATGCATTGAAACTGGAGCTCAATCACAAGAAAAAGTTTGAGAGGAATACAAACACGTGGAAGCTAAAGACCACCCCACTCAAGAATATTTGGAAAAACCAGGAAATCAAAGAACTTAAACAATTGGTGGAAACTAATGAGAATGAAGAAACAACCATCCAAAACCTATGGGATATGGCAAAGGTTGTCCTAAGGGGTAAATATACAGCCCTCCAAGCCTCACTCACACATGAGAGAGAGAGAGAGAGAGAGAAAGAGAGAGAGAGAGAGAGAGAAATATTGAATACACCAACTCTCTTTATACCTTGAGGTACTGGAAAATCAAAAACAAATTACGCCAGCCCCATACACAAGAAGGGAAATAATCAGGATTAGAGCAGAGATCAATGAGTTAGAAACTAGAGATACAGTAGAACACATCAACAAAACTAGAAGCTGGTTCTTTGAAATAATCAATAAGATTGATAAGCCACTGGCCAAACTAATCCAAAAGAAAAGAGAGAGGACCCAAATTAATAACATTATGAACGAAAGGGAAAAAGATCATTACTAACACCAAGAAAATGGAAACAATCATCAGAAATTATTATCAACAGTTACATGTCAATAAGTAAAGCAACCCAGACAAAATAGATACATTTCTGGAAACCTATAAACATCCAAGACTGAAACAGGAAAAAAAAATGACAACATGAATAGACCAATATCTAGTAAGGAGATTGAAATAGTGATCAAAAACCTCTCAAAAAACAGGAGCCCAGGACCTGATGGATTCCCTGGGAATTCTATCAAACATTCAAAGAAGAAATAATACCTATTCTCCTGAAGCTGTTTCAAAAAATAGAAACGGGGCGCCTAGGTGGCTCAGTGGGTTAAAGTCTCTGGCCTTTGGCTCATGATTCTAGGGTCCTGGGATTGAGCCCCGCATCAGGCTCTCTGCTCAACAGGGATCCTGTTTCCTCCTCTCTCTCTCTCTGCCTGCCTCTCTGCCTAATTGTGATCTCTGTCTGTCAAATAAATAAATAAAATCTTACAAAAAATAGAAACAGAAGGAAAACTTCTAGACTCTTTATATGAAAACAGTATTACCCTGATCCCCAAAACAGGCAAAGACCCCACCAAAAAGGAGAATTTCAGATGAATATTCCTGATGAATATGGATGCTAAGATTCTCAACAAGGTCCTAGCTAATAGGATCCAACAGTACATTAAAAAAGATTATCCACCATGACCAGGAGGGATTTATACCTGGGATGCAAGGCTGGTTCAACATTCACAATTCAATTAATGTGATAGAACAAATCAGTAAAAGAAGAGAGAAGAACCACATGTCCTCTCGATTGATGCAGAAAAAGCATGTGACAAAATACAGCTTCTGTTCCTGATTAAACTCCTCAAAGTATAGGGATAGAGGGAACATTCCTCAAATTCATAAAAGCCATCTAGGAAAAACCCAAAGCGAATATCATCCTCAATGGGGAAAAGCTGACATCTTTCCCTTTGAGATCAGGAACAAGAAAAGGGTTTCCACTCTCACCACTGTTGTTTAACATAGTGCTAGAAGTCCTACCAACAACAATCAGCCAACAAAAATGAATAAAAGGTATTCAAATTGGCAAATAAGAGGTCAAACTCTCTCTTCACAGATGACATGATATTTTATATGGAAAAACCCCAAAGACTCCACCCTCAAACTACTGGAACTCATAGAGCAATTCAATAATTTGGCTGGATACAAAATCAATGTATCCAGCCTATCAGCCACTATCCAGCCACTATCAATGAAAATATAGAAAGGGAAGTTAGAGAATTGATTCCATTTACTATAGCACCAAGAACCATAACATACCTGGGAATATATCTAACCAAACCGGTAAAGGATCTGTACTTGATGAAATACAGGACACTCATGAAAGTAATTGAAGACACAAAAGGATTTAAAAGCATACCTTGCTCATGGATTAGAAGAATAAATATTATTAAAATGTCTATACCGCCTAGATTAGTCTATATTTTCAATGACATCCCGATCAAAATTCCATCAGTGTTTTTCAAAGTGCTGGAACAAGCAACCTAAAATTTGTATGGAACCAGAGGAGACCCCGAATTGCTAAGGAAATGTTGAAAAAGAAAAACAAGACTGGGGGCATCACGTTGCCTGATTTCCAGCTTTACTACAAAGCTGTGATCACCAAAACATCATGGTACTGGCACAAACACAGACACATAGACCAGTGGAACAGAGTAGAAAGCCCATATATGGACCCACAACTCTATGGTCAAGTAATCTTTGACAAAGCAGGAAAAAATATCCAATGGAATAAAGACAGTCTATCCAATAAATGGTACTGGGAAAATTGGAGGAATGAAACATGACCGTTCTGTAATGCCATACACAAAGATAAACTCAAAATGGATAAAAGACATTAACATGAGGCAGGAATCTATCAAAATTCTAGAGGAGAACATAGGCAGTAACCTCTTCGACATCGGCCACAGCAATTTCTCTCAAGTTATGTCCCAAAAGGCAAAGGAAACAAAAGAGAAAATGAACTTTTGGGACTTCATCAAGATCAAGAGCTTTGGCACACCAAAGGAAACAGTCAACAAAACAAAGAGGCAACCCACGGAATGGGAGAAGATACTCGCAATGACACTACAGACAAAGGACTGATATCCAAGATCTATAAACAACTCCTCAATCTCAACACACACAAAACAGATAATTACATCAAAAAAATGGGCAGAAGACATGAACAGACACTTCTCCAAAGAAGACATAAAATGGCTAAGAGACACATGAAAAGATGTTCATCATCATTAGCCATCATGGAGCTTCAAATCAAAACCATATTGAGATACTACCTTACACCAGTGAGAATAGCCAAAATTAACAAGATGGGAAAAACTAGTGTTGGAGAGGATGTGGAGAAAGGGGAACCTTCTTGCACTGTAGGTGGGAATGCAAGTTGGTGCAGCCACTTTGGAAAACAGTGTGGAGATTCCTCAAGAAATTAAAAATTGAGCTACCCTCTAACCCTGCAATTGCACTACTGGGTATTTCCCCCAAAGATACAGATGTAGTGAAAAGAAGAGCCATCTGCTACCCCAATGTTCATAGCAGCAATGGCCACAGTCACCAAACTGTGGAAAGAGCCAAGATGCCCTTCAACAGATGAATGGATAAAGACGATATGGTCCATATATACAATGGAATATTATGTCTCCTTCAGAAAGGATGAATACCCAACTTTTGTATCAACATGGATGGGACTGGAGGAGATTATGCTTAGTGAAATAAGTCAAGCAGAGAGAGTCAATTATCATATGGTTTCACTTATTTGTGGAGCATAATGTATAACATGGAGGACATTAGGAGAACAAAAGGAAAAGTGAATTGGGGAAATTGGAGGGGGAGATGAGCCATGAGACACTGTGGACTCTGCGAAAGAAACTGAGGGTTTGGAGGGGGGATGTTGGGGGGAGGCTACATGAGCCTGGTTGTGGTTATTAAGGAGGGCATGTATTTCATGGAGCACTGAGTGTGGTGCATAAATAATGAATCTTGAAACACTGAAGAAGTAAATAAAATTAATTGAAAAATAAAAATAGAAATAAATAAATAAAAATAAATAAATAAATTCAATTAGCCAACATATAGAACATCATTTGTTCAGATGTAAAGTTCAGTAGTTCATCAGTTGCATGTAACACCCAATGCTCATCACATCATGTGACCTCCTTACTGCCCATCACCCAGTTACTACATCCCCCCAACCACCTCCTCTCCAGCAACCCTCAGTTTCTTTCTTATGATTAAGAGTCTCTCATGGTTTGTCTCCCTCTCTGACTTCTTCCCATTCTGCTTTTCCCTCCTTTCCCCTATGCTCCTCTGTGCTGTTTCTTACATTCCTCATTTCTCTGATTAACTTATTTCTCTCAGCATAATACTGTCCAGTCCTATCCACATCAATGTAAATGGTGAGATTTAATTCCTTCTGAGGGCTGAGTAATATTCCATTATATATATGAACCACCTCTTCTTTATCCATCCATCGATGGACATCTCAGCTCTTTCCATAATTTGGCTATTGCGGACATTGCTGATATAAACATTAGAGTGTATGAGTCATGCACTCTAACACTGAGTCATGACATTTGTATCTTTGAGGTAAATATCTAGTAATGCAATTCCTGGGTCATAGGGTAGCCCTATTTTTAACATCTTGAGAAACCTCCATACTCTTTTCCATAGTGGCTGTACTAACTTGCATTCCCACCAACAGTTTAAGAGGGTTCCTCCTTCTCCACATCCTCATCAACATTTGTTATTTCTTGTCTTGTTAGTTTTAGCCATGCTTACAAGTATGAGGTGGTATCTCATTGTGGATGCAATTTATATTTCCCTGATGCAAAGGGATGTTCAACATTTTTTCATGGGTCTGTTAGTCACTTGTACATGTTCTTTGGAGAAATGTCTGTTCATGACTTCTGCTCATTTCCTGACTGTATTATTTGTTTTTGAGGTGTTGAGTTTGATAAGTTCTTTATAGATAATGAATAATAAACCTTTACTGATATGTCATTTGCAAATATATTCTCCCATTCCATATGTTAACTTTTAGTTTTTTGATTGTTTCCTTTGTTGTGCAGAAGTTTTTTATCTTGATGAAGACCCAATAGTTAATTTTTGCTTTTGTTTCTGTTGCCTTTGTAGACATGTCTACAAGATGTTATGGATGAGGTCAAAGAGGTGGCTACCTCTGTTCTCTTCTTGATTTTGATGGATTCCTGTCTCACATTTAGGTTTTTCATCCATTTTCAGTTTATCATTGTGTATGGTGTAAGAAAATAGTCCAGTTTCATTCTTCAGCATGTGGCTGTCCAATTCTCCCAGCACAATTTATATAATACACTCCTTTTTTTCATTAGATATTCTTTCCCACTTTGTCAAAGGTTTGTTGACTATAGAGTTGAGGGTCTATTTCTGGGTTCTATATTCTGTTCTACTGATCTATATGTCTGTTTTTGTGCCAGAACCATACACATTGATGAGTGCAGCTTTGTAATATAGATTGAAGTCCAGCATTGTGAGGCCACCAGTTTTGGTTTTGTTTTTTCAACATTTCCCTGGCTATTCAGGGTAGTTTCTGGTTCCATACCAATTTTAGGGTGGTTTGTTATAGGTTTGTGAAAAATTTTGATGGTCTTTCAATAAGGATTGCACTGAATGTGTAGATTGCTATGGTTAGCATAGACATTTTAACAATATCTATTCTTCCAATCCATGATCATAGAATGTTTTTCCATTTCTTTGGGTCTTCCTCAATTTCTTTCATAAGTGTTCTGTACTTTTTAGAGTGCAGATCCTTTTTTACCTCTTTGATTAGGTTTATTCCTAGTTCTCTTATGGGTTTTGGTGCAATTGTAAATGGGATCAACTCTTTCATTTTCCTTTCTTCTGTCTCATTATTAGTGTATAGAAGTGCAACTGATTTCTGTGCATTGATATTATATCCTTCCATGTTGCTAAATTCCACTATGAGTTCTAGCAATTTGGGTGTGGAGTCCTTTGGGTTTCTCATGTAAATATCATGTCATCTGTGAAGAGTGAGGGTTTGACTTCTTTGCCAGTCTGAATTTTTTTTTTTTTTTAATTTTCTTGTTGTCTTCTGAGGCTAGGACTTCTACTATTATGTTGAACAACAGTGGTGAGAGTGGGCATCTCTGTCATGTTCCTGACCTTAGGGGAAAAGTTCTCAATTTTCCCCACTGAGAATGACATTTGCTGTGAGGTTTTCATATATGGCTTTTATGACATTAATATATGTTCCCTCTATCCCTACGCTGTGGAGAATTTTAATCAAGAAAGGATGTTGTATTTTGTCCAATGGCTTTTTTTCTATATTTATTGAGAGGATTATATGGGTATTTCCCCTTATTTTATTAACACAATGTTTGTCATTGACTGATTTGGTGATGTTGAACCAGACTTTCAGCCCAGGGATAAATCCCACTTGGTCGTGGTGAATAATCTTTTTACTGTTGAATCCTATTGGTTTGTATCTTGGCGAGATATTTGGCATCCATGTTCACCAGAGATATTGGACTATAATTCTCCTTTTTGGTAGGGTCATTCTCTGTACTGGGGAATAAGGTAATTCTGGTCTCATAGAATGGGTTTGGAAGTTTTCCTTCCATTTCTTTTTTTTTTTTGGATCTTTTCAGGTTTTTGTTTTTTTGTTTTTTTTTTTTTTAATTTCCTCCTGGTTCAGGTTTGGCAGTTTATATGTTTCTAGGAATGTATCCATTTCTTCCAGATTGTCTAATTTGTTGGCACACATTTTTTCATAATATGTTCTTATAATTGTTTATATTTCCTTGTTGATGGTTGTGATCTCAACTCTTTCATTCATGATTTTAATGATTTCATTCCTTCCTATTTTCTTTGTGATAAGTCTAGCTAGGGGTTTATCTATCTTATTAATTCTTTCAAAGAACCAGCTTCTAATTTCA
>ML096619.1:28079-38968 GCA_003697995.1 Taxidea taxus jeffersonii
TCATTTGTCAATGGACATCTGAATTAACTCTAAAATTTTGTTATTGGGGACATTGTTGCTATAAACACTGGGGTGCATGTGCCCTTTTGAATAACTATGTTTACATCCTTTGGATAAATACCTAGTAATGCGATCAGTTGGTCATAAGGTAGTTCTATTTTTAAGATTTTAAGGAACCTCTGTAATGTTTTTCAGACTTGCTGTGCCAGTTTACATTCCCAAACAGTGGAAGAGGGTTATCCTATCTCCATGTCCTTGCCAGCAGATCTTGTTTCCTGAATTGTTAAGTTTAGTCATTCTGACTGGTGTGAGGTGGTGTCTCATTTTAATTGTGATATGTATTTCCCTGATGCCAAGTGATGTAGAGCATTTTTTCATGTGTTTGTTAGCCTTTTGTGTATCTTGCTTGGAGAAATGTTTGTTCATGTCTTCTGCCCAATTCCTGACTGAACTTTTTATTTTTTGGGTGTTGAGTTTGTTAGGTTCTTTATAGACTTTGGATACTAGTCCTTTACCTGATATGTCATTTGCATATATCTCCTGCCATTCTTTAGGTTGACTTTTAGTTTTGTTGGTTGTTTCCTTTTCTGTGCAAAAGATTTTTGTCTTGGTGAAGTCCCAGTAGTTCATTTTTCCTTTTGTTTCTCTTGTCTTTGATGACGTATCTAACACTAAGTTCCTGTGGCCAAGGTCAAAGAGGTTGCTGCCTATTTTCTCCTCTAGAATTTTGATGGATACTTGTCTCACATTTAGCTATTTAACCATTTTGAATTTATTTTTATGTATAGTGTATGAAAATTGTCCAGCTTCATTCTGTATGTAGCTACACAGTTTTCACAACACTATTTGTTGAAGAGATTGTCTTTTTACCACTGGATATTCTTTCCTGCCTTGTTGAAGATTAGTTGACCAGAGAGTCAAAGGTCCATTTTTGTGCTCTCTATTCTGTTTCTCTGATCTGTGTCAGTTTTTTTGTTACAATACCATACTGTCCTGATTATTACAGTTCTGTAGTACAGATTGAAATCCAAAGTTGTGACGCTACCAGTTTTGGTCTTTTTGTTCATTTTTTTTGGCTATTTGAAGTCTTCTCTGGTTCCATAAAAAATATAGAATTGTTTGTTCCAGCTCTGTGAAAAATGATAATGGTATTTTGATAGGGACAGCACTAAATGTGAGATTTGCTTGGGTAGCATAGACATTTTAACAATATATTTTCTTCCAATCCATGAGTATGAAATGTTTTTCCCTTTGTGTCTTCCTCATTTTCTTTCATAAGTGTTCTATAATTTTCAGACTACAAATCTTCTACCTCTTTGGTTAGATTTATACATAGATATGTTATGCTTTTTGGTGCAACTGTTATTGGAATCACTTCCTTTTTTCTCTTTATGCTGCTTCACTGTTAGTGTATAGAATTGAAACAGACTTCTGTGCATTGATTTTATATCTTGCAACTTTGCTGAATACATGTATCAGTTCTAGCAACATTTTGATGGAGTCTTTCACATTGTCTTGAGTTTCATGTTCTCTGCAAAGAGTGAAAGTTTGACTTCTTCCTTGACAATTTGGAAGTCTCTGTTTCTTTTTGCTATCTGATTTTTGAAGCTAAGACTTATGGTACTATTTTGAACAACTGTAGTGGGAGTAGATATGATTATCATGCTCCTGGCCTTAGAAGAAAAGCTCTTTAAAAAAAAAAAATAGTTGATGTCTTTTATATATGGACTTGTCCTATTCCTACTTTCTTGAGTGTTTTTTTTTATCAAGAAAGAATGTTACATTTTGTCAATTTTTTCTGCAACTATTGAGAAAATTATATGGTTCTTATCCTTTCATTTATTAATGTAGTGCATCATGTTTATTGATTTGTGGATGTTTAACCACCCCTGCAGCCCAGGAATAAATCCTACCTGGTCATGGTGAATAATCCTTTTAATATACTGTTGGCTCCTACTAGCTAGTATCTTGGTGAGAATTTTAATATCCATGTTCATCAGGGTTATTAGCTTGTAATTCTCCTATTTAGTTGATCCTTGTGTGGTTTTGAGATCAAGCTAATGATGGCTTCATAAAATGAGTTTGGAATTTTTCCTTCCATTTCTACTTGTTGGAACACTTTAAGAATATGTATTAATTCTTCTTTAAGTGTTTGGTAGAATTTCCCTGGGAAACCACCTGGCCTTGTATTTTTGTTTGTTGGGAGGTTTTTGATTACTGATTCAATTTCTTGCTGGTTATGGGTCTGTTCAGGTTTTCTATTTTTTCCTATTTCAGTTTTTGTAGGCTAAATCTTTCTAGGAATGCATCCAATTCTTCCAGATCACCCCATTTGTTAAGATACACACACACACACACATAATTGTCATGTCCCAGGACCCTGGGATCATGACCTTATAATTGTATGTATTTGGTTTTCATTGATATTTCTCCTCTTTAATTCATGCTTTTATTTATTTGGGTCTTTTTACTTTTCTCTTTGATAAGTCTGGTTAGGGGTTTATCATCCTTGTTAGTTCTTTCAAATAACCCATTCCCTGTTTCCTTGATCTATTCTGTTTTTTTTTTTTTAATTTTTCTTTAAGATTTTACTTATTTATTTGACAGACAGAGATCACAAGTAGGCAGAGAGGCAGGCAGAGAGAGAGAGGGAGAAAGAGAGAGAGAGAAGGAAGCAGGGTCCCTGCTAAGCAGAGAGCCGATGCAGGCCTTGATCCCAGGACCCTGGGATCATGACCTGAGCTGAAGGCAAAGGCTTTAGCCCACTGAGCCACACAGATGCCCCTTTTTAAAAATTTCTGTCAATGTTTTCCGCTCTATTTTTTAAATTATTTTTCTTTTTCTTCTGGATTTGGGCTTTATTTGCTGTTCTTTTTTCACCTCCTGTAGGTATAAGATTAGATGTGTATTTGAGACTTTTCTAGCTTCTTTTTTTTAATTAACATACAATGTATTATTTGTTTCAGGGGTACATGTCAACGATTCATCAGTGTTGCATAATCACAGCGCTCACCATAGCACATACCCTCCCAATGCCCATCACCCTGCCACCCCATCCCTCCCACACTCCTCCACTGAGACTTTTCTAGCTTCTTGAGGAAGGTCCATATTGCTATATATTTCTCTTCTTGGACTATCTTTACTTCATCCCAAAGGTTTGGACTGTCCTGATTTCATTTTGATTTGTTCCCATGATTTTTTTTTCATTCCCCTTTAATTTCCTTGTTGATCCATTCATTCCTTCCTATGATGTACTTTAACCTCCATGTAATTGTGGGCTTCCAAATTTTTTCTTGTGGCTGACTTCAAGTTTCATAATATTGTGGTCTGAAAATATGCAAAGTGTGATGTCAATCTTTGTACCAGTTGAGTCCTGATTTGTGACCCAGTGTGTGATCTATTCTGGAGAATAGTCCATGTGCATTCCAAAGCAATGCATATTCTGCTCCTTTAAGATGAAATGTTCTGAATATATCTGTTAAGTCCATCTGGTCCAGTGTGTCATTTAAAGGGATTGTTTCCTTGTTGACCTTTTGCTTCAATGATCTGTCCATTGCTGTGAGTGGGGTATTGAAGTTCCTTACTATTAGTGTATTATTATCTATGACATTCTTTAAATTTATTGTTAATTGATTTATATATTAGGATGTTCCTAATCCAGGGACATAAATATTTATCATTGTTAGATCTTATTGATGGATAGACCCGTGTATGCCAGAGTGCTTTTCTTCATCTCTTATTACAGTCTTTGGTGTAAAATCTTGCTTTTTTTTTTTTCTGATATGAGGGTAGCTATTCCAGTTTTGTTTTATTTTTTTTAATGTCTATTAGCATGGTAAATGGTCTCCACCCCTTCAATTTCAGTCTGGATTTTCTTTGGGTTGAAAATTAATCTCATAAACAGCATATCAGTGACTCCCCTATTTTTTATCCATTCTGATATGCTATGTGTTTTTTTTATTTTAGCATTTATTTCATTTATATTCAGAGTAAACATTGAAAGATACTTCAGCATTGCATTGCCTGTAAATTTGCTAGTCCTGTAGATTGTCTCTGTTCCTTTTGGTCTTTGGTCCTTTGGTTTCTCTTTTAGCTCAAAATCTCCCCTTTAATATGACTTGTAAGGGCTGGTTTAGTCTTCACAAATTCCTTATTTACATATTTATCTATTTTTTCTTTTTTATCTTGGAAACTCTATCTCTCCTTTTATTCTGAATGACAGTGTTGATGGATAAAGTCATCTTGACAGCATATTTTTTTTTCCACTTAGCACATTAATAGATCATGTCAGTCCTTTCTGTCCGGCCAGATCTCTGTGGACAGGTCTGCTGCCAGCCTTGTATATTAAGGACCTCTTGTCCTGAGAGGCTTTCAGAATTTTCTTTTTATATTAGTAATTTGAAAGTTTCACTATAATGTATTGTGGTGTTGACATATTTTTGTTGATTTTAAGGCAAATTTTCTTTGTCTCTTGGATTTGATTGCCCGTTTCCTTTCCCTGATTAGGCAAGTTTCCAACTATAATTTGTTCAAGTAAATATTTGACCTTTTTTTTTTTTTTTTTTCTCGCTCTTTGTCTTCCGTGACTATTGTGACATGGATGTTATTTTGCTTTATGGAATTACTAAGGTCCCTAAGTCTACCTTAATGATCTAATAGTTTCCTTTCCTTCGTCTTTGTGGCTTCATTATTTTCCATATTTTTATCTTTTTTTTAAAGATTCCACCTATTTATTCACAATAAATAACACAGAAAGACAGAGAGGAAGAGGGAAATGCAGGCTACCCTCTGAGCAGGAGGCCTGATGTGGGACTTGATCCCAGGACCCTGGCATCATGACCTGAGCCAAAGACAGACGCCTAACTGATTGAGCAACCCAGACACTCCATAATTTTATCTTTTATGCCACTGATTCACTCTTCTGATTCATTCATCCTTCTTTTTATGACTTCCACTTGGGACTGCATCTCAGTTATACTATTTTTAATTTCTGCGTGACTGGATTTCAGTTATTTTATCTCTACAGTAAGAGATGCGCTAGTGTTTTCTATGTTTTGTTTTTCAAGCCCAGCTAGTATCTTTATAATCATTGTGCTAAATTCTAGGTCATACATCTTAATTATATCTGTATTGATTAAATCCCTGTCTGTGTCCTAAGTTCTGTTCTTTCTTTTGAGGTGAATTCCTCCATATTATCATTTTGTCCAAAAAATAAAGGAAGAAATAAAAAAAAAAAACAAATAAAACAATAACAGGAACAACAAAACAAAATAAAAGTAGATCTTAGGTGTATATTGGTCTGCTTTTTAAAAGAAACTAGATCCTGGGGTGCCTGGGTGGTTCGGTGAGTTAAAGCCTCTGCTTCAGCTCAGGTCATGATCCCAGGGTCCTGGAATCGAGCCCCACATTGGGCTCTCTGCTCCATGGAGAGCCTGCTTCCTCCTCTCTATCTGCCTGCCTCTGTGCCTACTTGTGATCTCTGTCTGTCAAATAAATTAATAAAATCTTTAAAAAAAGTAAAAAGAAACTAGATCCCAAAATAAGGAAGAAAGAAAAAATACACACACACACACGTATATGGTATGAAATAAAATAAAATATAATGAAAGGAAACAAAACACACACACATATATATATATATATATATATATATATATAATACAACAATAAAATTAAAAAAATAATTGAAAAAATAAATAAATAACTGATAAAATAGTAAACATATGAAAAAAAAATAACAAGAATGCAGGCCACGTTGGTGGCTTAGTCAATTAAACATCTGTCTTTGGTTCAGGTAATGATCACAGGTCCTGGGATTGAGCCCCATTTAGGACTCCCAACTCAGTGGGGGAATCTCCTCCCTATGATGTTCCCCTACCTGTGGTCCGTCTCTCTCAAATAAAATATTTTTAAAAGATACAAAGAATTCTATATACTGTTTTCCCATAGAGATGAAGGTTTTCATCCCTCCGTGATAAGTAAACTTGGTGTCAACAAGTTTTTGCTGGTCTGGTAGAGGGGCCTGATTCTGATCTGGACTTGTTCTAGTGAAAATGAGCTTCCAGTGCACAGGGATGCAGAGTTCAGTGTATGGGGCTCCAGACTCCACTAGGTGGCGCTGTGTTTCTCCCTGAAGGCTTTCACTATTGATGGGTGGGATGAATATGGTGGCACCTAGCTCTCTTGCTCCAGAGCTGAAAAATTTGTGACCTTCACTCTTCAAAGAAGCCTTCAAAGAAGAATAATCAACCGCTCTTTTCTCCCTGGTTTCTGTCAGAATTCCGTGTTTACCCTGTCTGTGTCTGAGTGCTTTTATCTCAGGCAAGCAAATGAGTTTCAAAACTCCCAGTTTTAGGGACTATCATGGCATGGAACTGCACTGTTCTTCTGGGAAGGGTCTCATTCTGCTACTCCTTTTTGCTCCACCTACCCCCCCCCAAAAGCAGTTGTATGACAATGTAGATGTTCACAGTTTATGGCAACACAGAGTATAAAGCTGGCACATAGACATGCTGTTCTCAGCTGGCTTCCACACTCCTGTGTCTGGGAACCATGCTACACTTAGGCAGCACCATTCTTCTCAAGACCTTGGGGATCTTAAAACCATGTTGTGACACCTGGAATTCTTCTCTGTTTCACCACTTGAGAACCTTTAAGCCAGGCATGTTCTCCATGTAGTAGACTAAAAGTTCTGATTTTGTGCTCTTCTGCTTATAATATTTTGTTGTAGCCTCCTTAAGAAGGGTGCCTCTCCACTGCCATATCCTCAGTTATATCATATCAGATTCAGGTTTCTGTACCTTCTATCTTCCAAATGGTGATCACTTTGCTACTTGTAGACTTGCAGTATTTGTTTTCTCAGACCTCTGATTCATTCTTCTGGTGTTTAGAATGATTTGATAACTATCTAATTGTATTTGAGGGATGAGAAAAACTTAGGGTCTCCCCTACTCTTCTGCAATTTTAACTCTTTCAACCTTCCTGGTACTTTATGTCATTTTATTTGGAATGATTTCATTAGATTATTTTTATGATGTCTTTTTACTCCACAGTGTGAGGCCTCTGGTGTCTCTCCTCATAAGGGCATATGCACTGTCAATTTTGAGTCATGGTAGTTTCATCAGGGCTTGATTTAACTGCCTTTTCTTCTGATATCTTTGTTAATCTGTCTGTATTTTTGTAGATAGACTCAGCTGTTAGTCTTCACTAATTGCTGCCTGATTATTTTACTGCCTTCTACAATGCTTTGGAGGCATAAATTACTCCACAGTCTGATATAAACATAGGCCCCTTTATAGGGTTGTTTTTGAGGCCATGTTGACCTTTTTTCCTAAACAGAGAAAAGTGTTATTTACCTACATCCTTGGTTGTTTCCTATCAACCATGTAGCCATTGAGCTATTTCACTGTTTTCAAGGAACTTACATCAATCTCCTAGTTGCCTAAGAGATAATAATGATATAAAATAATGGAGATATTTAGTATACAAAAATCTCCAGTATTTTCTAGAGCACCTTAAAGCTTAGACTTCAACATGCTCTGTTACAAATATAGTCAGATACCTTGTATGGATTGTTATTTCCTCTTCATAAAACATCTGTGCTACTACTATGGAGCTTGGGCAAAGCCAGTAGCATGTTCTTTTTTTATTTATTATTAACACACCTGATTTATGAGTGTGTCACTGGGCAGGGATGGCAGCCTCTGGCCTCTGCTTGCCTTTTCTAGAAAGGACACTCCACCATGAGAGTGTGGAAGATTATTGGGGATTCAGTATTCTCAGTCTGGCATGCTGGGTAGAGGCTCAGTCCCATAGCTGTATTATATATGGAAGAAAGGAGTCTCTGAACTTTTAGCTGCACTCATCTGCAATTTAACATCTTCTCAGAGATTTAGAAATGCAAGATGATGGTGGCCTACACCTTCCAGCATTTACCATAGCCCTCTATTTACTTAGCCACAAATGCTTGGAGTAGAATCTCTGTCACACTGAGCTGGGGATGGGTAGGAAAATAATAGGTCATGGCACAAGTGCTGTTCTTACCAACATTTTCTTGGATAAATATTGCTTCATTTTCTATATGCTTTTAGGACAATTACTAAACACTTTAATGCCACATACACAGATACACACACACACACACACACACACACACACCACTTGCCTTCTTTACCACTCATTTTTCAATGGATATTCTGTAGAAGATCTCTTTTCAGTTTTCTTTTTACACCATACATAAGTGTTTTCATGAAGAACAAAATCTTATTCCCACAGTTAAAACGCAAGCTATAGGAAAAATAAGGTAAATTATTTTTTTTCTCTATAAGACACTTGAAATATAACAGCTCATTTAATAGAGAAGAGAGAACACGTTGTGAAATTCATTTAGTTTTAGCTGTTACCAGGAGTTTGTGCCCTTCTCCCCTTGGCTTATTATTGCTGATGACTTTGTAAAGGCTAGGTCTTCATTTGTGCCTATAACATGGCACTGCTATTCTCAGGATCCCTTCCAAAGCCATGGAGAATGAGCCAAAGCTAGGGTGTTGTTTCTTGTAATACTGTGCTTTTGCATATATCTCATTTAATTCTTACAGAAATTCTGTATATGAAAATTATCCAATTCATGGACAAATAAACTAGCTCAGAGAAGTTAAAGTAGATGTAAAAAAACATAATATTTGGACAGCAATTCAGGATACTATGTTCATGCCCATTGGTAAGGTAAGATTTATATACAAAGAAAATTTACAACAAAAAATGAGAAAGAATGATAAAGTGATCACACTGAAATTTAAATTTTCTTCACAATAAAACATCAAAGTTAAATTAAAGGAAAGTCATCAATTAGTACAAGACATTTGGATTGTGCATTACTGGCATAATGTAGAAAAAACACTTATAAATAATAAAATAAAGATACATTAAAAGTGGGTAAATCTATTAATAAGTAATTTAAAGAAAAACAATGGCAAATAAACATCTTAAAAATGTTCAAAGGCGGGGGGGAGAGTCAAAATGGTGGAGAAGTAGCAGGCTGAGATGACATCAGGCAGCAGGAGATCAGCTAGATAGCCTATCAAATGATTCCGAACACCTACGAATCCAACAGGAGATCGAAGAGAAGAAAAACAATTCTAGAAACAGAAAATTGACCACTTTCTGAAAGGTAGGACCAGCGGAGAAGTGAATTCAACGCAGCGGGAAGATAGACCCCAGGAGGAGGGGCTGGCTCCCGGCAAGCAGCGGAGCACAAAATCAGGACTTTTAAAAGTCTGCTCCATGGAGGGACATCGCTCTAGAGGCTAAACTGGGGTGAAGACCTCACGGGGACAGCGTGGACTCAGGTCCCCCAGAGTCATAGAAGGATCGGGGGTGTCTGAGTGTCACAGAGCTCACAAGTA
Source organism: Taxidea taxus jeffersonii (assembly GCA_003697995.1). Lineage (NCBI taxonomy): Eukaryota > Metazoa > Chordata > Mammalia > Carnivora > Mustelidae > Taxidea > Taxidea taxus. The sequence goes on from ML096619.1 coordinate 37,481, forward strand.
TTAGAGCGGGGAAGCCGGCTGCGGAGACAGAGCCGAGGTTTCCTAGAGCTGTGGTCTGTGACATAGGCCAGTGCTCTGTGACATGGACCAGTGCTCTGTGTGAGTGGTCCCCACAAGATCCGGGGAGACTCCGACCTGGGAGAGCTCAGGGATATACAGGGTTCGGAGACTCCAGGTGGAACTCTGCAGAGACAGAGACGCTTGGTCACAGGCTGGGTGAGCTCAGAGCGCTCCCAGAAGCCAGTGAGACGGGACTGATTACGCATGATTTTTTGTAAGTGCGGCTGGAGGCGGGGGAGACGGGAGTGAATAAACGCTTTTCTCTGAAGGTGCACTGAAGACTGGGGCCCCTAGCTCTCTGCTCCTCCAAACCGGAGATTGGGAGGCCGCCATTTCCATTCCCATACTCCAGAACTCTACAGAAAGCCTTCAGGGAACAAAAGCTACCGAAAGCGAACCTGAGAGGATTACTTAGCCCGGCCCCTGGTAAGGGCGGTGCAATTCCGCCTGGGGCAGAGACACTTGAGAATCACTACAACAGGCCCCTCCCCCAGAAGATCAACAAGAAATCCAGCCAAGACCAAGTTCACTTAACAAGGAGAACAGCGGATTCTTATCGGGACAAAATGACAAGGAGGAAAAACTCACCACAAAAAAAAGAACAGGAGGCAGTACCGAAGCCTAGGGACCTAATCAATACAGACATTGGTAATATGTCAGATCTGGAATTCAGGATGACAATTCTCAAGGTTCTAGCCGGGCTTGAAAAAGGCATGGAAGATATTAGAGAAACCCTGTCAGGAGAAATAAAAACCCTTTATGGAGAAATAAAAGAACTAAAATCTAATCAAGTTGAAATTAAAAAAGCTATTAATGAGGTGCAATCAAAAATGGAGGCTCTTACTGCTAGGATAAATGAGGCAGAAGAAAGAATTAGTGATATAGAAGACCAAATGACAGAGAATAAAGAAGCTGAGCAAAAGAGAGACAAACAACTACTAGACCACGAGGGGAGAATTCGAGAGATGAGTGATGCCATAAGATGAAACAACATTAGAATAATTGGGATTCCAGAAGAAAAAGAAAGAGAAATAGGAGCAGAAGGTATACTGGAGAGGATTATTGTAGAGAATTTCCCTAATATAGCAAGGGGAACAAGCATCAAAATCCAGGAGGTGCAGAGAACACCCCTCAAAATCAATAGGAATCAGTCCACACCCCGCCATCTAATAGTGAAATTTGCAAGTCTTAGCAACAAAGAGAAAATCCTGAAAGCAGCACAGGACAAGAAGTCTGTAACATACAATGGTAAAAATATGAGATTGGCAGCAGACTTATCCACAGAGACCTGGCAGGCCAAAAAGAACTGGCATGATATATTCAGAGCACTAAACGAGAAAAACATGAAGCCAAGAATAGTTTATCCAGCTAGGTTATCATTGAAAATAGAAGGAGAGATAAAAAGCTTCCAGGACAAACAAAAACTGA
>ML096620.1:0-15307 GCA_003697995.1 Taxidea taxus jeffersonii
ATTTTATTTATTTATTTGACAGACAGAGATTACACAAGTAGGCAGAGTCAGGCAGAGAGGGGAGGGGAGAAGCAGGCTCCCTGCTAAGCAGAGAGCCCGATGTGGGACTCGATCCCAGGACCCTGGGATCATGACCTGAGCCGAAGGCAGCGGCTTAACCCACTGAGCCACCCAGGCGCCCTAAAGGCAGTTTTTAATAAGTCACAGAAATCATAGTCCCAAAAGCTTTCTAACAGCAGGATAGGAAATCGTTATGTATCATTTATTATATTATGAAATCAAATGTGCCTTTCCAATTGTCATCACCCTAAAACACACTTCAACAATTGATTAAGCAGAAACCAGAAGAAAATTGTTTTTTCTTATTTTTCTTTCTTTTTTTTTAAAGATTGTATTTATTTATTTGACAGAGAGAGAGAGTGAGCGAGCATGTGCACAAGCAGGGGCAGAGGAAGAGGGAGAAGGCGGCTCCCCATAGAACAGGGAGCCCCACCTGAGGCTCGATCCCAGGATTCTGGGATCATGACCTGAGCTGATGCTTAACCAACCGAACCACTCAGGCAACCCTCTTACTTTTATTTTCTTTGCTAGGAAAGACAGATGTTAGCTAATCTGTGTACAGCAGCAAATGTCTGCGTGTTTTAAGTATTACCAAACTTCACTGACAGAGTAGCTTAATGACAGTGCTTCATGTGTAGGTAAAATATGAAATTAAAAAAAATTTTAACTTTTAACATTGGATCATCAGACCATCAGCATCATATTTATTTTTTTTAATTTTTAATTTTTAAAATTTCTTTTCAGTGTACGAGAACTCATTGTTTATGCACCACATCCATGCAATATGTACCTCCATAATACCCACCACCAGGCTCACCCAACCTCCCACCCCCTGCCCCTGCGAAACCCTCTGATTGTTTTTCAGAGTCCATAGTCTCTCATGGTTCATCTCCCCCTCCAATTTCCCCCAACTCCCTTCTCCTCTCCATCTCCCCGTGTCCTCCGTGTGATTCCTTATGCTCCCCAAGTAAGTGAAACCATACGATAATTGACTCTCTCTGCTTGACTTATTTCACTCAGCATAACCTCCTCCAGTCCCCTCCATGTTGATACAGAAGTTGGGTGTTCATCCTTTCTGATGGAGGCATAATACTCCATAGTGTATATGGATCACATCTTCCTCATCCATTCATCCATTGAAGGGCATCTTGGTTCTTTCCACAATTTGGCTACCATGGCCATTGCTGCTATGAGCATTGGGGTACAGATGGCCCTTCTTTTTACTACATCTCTATCTTTGGGGTAAATACCCAGTAGTGCAATTGCAGGATCATAGGGAAGCTCTGTTTTTAATTTCTTAAGGAATCTCCACACTGTTTTCCAAAGTGGCTGCACCAACTTGCATTCCCACCAACAGTGTAAGAGGGTTCCCCTTTCTCCACATCAGCGTCATATTTAAAGCAAATACTCCTGATTCATTAAAGGACTCCAGTCAAATATTAAAGTAACAGCTTGCTCTAGACTAAAAGTCAGTAAACTATGGTCCATGGGCCAAATTCAGCCTTTCACACATTTCACTTTATGGCCCAGAACATTTTGTGGCACATGAAAACTATAGGAAAATGAAATTTCAGTGTCTGTAAATAAAGTTTTATTGGAATACAGACACACCCATTTATTTATGTATTGTCTCTGACTGCTTTTGTGCTATAATGCCAGAGCTGAGTCGTTGTGACAGAGACTGTATGACCCTCAAAGCCTAAAATAGTTACTGTCTGACCCTTTAGAGAAACTGTTTGTTGATCCCTGCTCTAGATTTTTGTGCCGCCCTTTGCCCACACTTTGTGATCTTTTAAAACAATACTAGAACACACAAAACATGGGAAATCATGTGATGATGAAAATAAAGTTCAGTTTAGCTCTTTAGGGAAGAGAGGATTACAGTTTATCTTGATGAACATTTTCCTTAAACACATAATGCTACAGCACAGACACTGTGCAAGATCTTTTATCTCTGCATATTTGAAGCGATGATCGTAGATTTCCAGGGGCCTGGAATTATCTGTTCCCTGAATTATCTGTTCCCTGTACGTGACTGACATGTCCTTTAATCCAAAGGTGATTATCAACTCTCTTCAATATAGCTCTTTCCAGCATTTTAAAAAAACATAGTGCCAGGCTGTCCCGTGGGCTCTTTCACTGTTACTTCGTTTTATCCTCTCAATAACCCATGTACATTTCACTTTTTAACTTTAGTGATAAGGAAATGGGCCCCCAAAGGTGGCATTACCTGCTTAACTTTGCATAGCTGATCCAAGGTCACTGCAGGATCTATATCTGAATTCACTTAACTTTAAAGCTTGGCTCAGAGTATTTTCTCTTATTGCTAAAGGGAGAGGGCCATTAATATGGGTCAGAAATCTTTCCTGGGGCACCTGGGTGGCTCAGTGGGTTAAAGCCTCTGCCTTCGGCTCAGGTCATGATCCCAGGGTCCTGGGATCGAGCCCCACATCGGGCTCTCTGCTCGCCAGGGAGCCTGCTTCCCCATCTCTCTCTCTCTCTCTGCCTCTCTGCCTACTTGTGATCTCTGTCTGTCAAATAAATAAACAAAAATCTAAAAAAAAAAAGAAATATTTCCCTAACTCATTGACTGTTATCTATCTCTAATTCCTCCTCTACTCATCCAAATAGGGAACAAAATCTATGCATTCATTCACCTTTCCATCCATTCAACCATCTGTCCTTCCATCCTCCCTCCCTCTCATTCACTGTTAATTCAAACATCAAATATTTATTGAGCACTTGCTCCATGCCCATCATCAGGCTAACTGTGGCAGGCATTAGGCACACAATTATAAGCAGAAGAGACATGGTCCCTGCCCTCAGAGACAGCACAGTCCTTTTTTCACCTGCCAGAGCCACATGGAGGATAAATTTTATTTGTCCACAGATCTCTAAGGCCCGGGCATCCCTATCACATGTGGAGTACAGTGTCTGCGTGGTTCAGTCTGCCCATTCAGAAGTCACTTGAATTGGATTGCTTGGATATTATGCTTTTACAGATAGTCTGAATAGTGGAATGAAGATCTTATAATTTGATTTTTTAATTGAAGGATGACAAATATACTGGACATAAGTGTAACACTTTATTTTTCTCTCTGTATATATATTTATATATACACTTCTCTCTATATAAATCTGTTTGTTTATATATAAATAAAACATTTGGTTATATATTTCTCTTGATCCTATCTGAACAGATTTTTATCTCTTGCTTGTTTTGAGAGAACAGAAGCCAGCGGGGGTAATTGACAGACTTGAACTCTAGGGTGAATAGACATGCATCCTGGTTGGGGGAGCCTCGGGTTCTTTTCAAAGGACTTTGCTGGTCAAACTTGCAAGCACCTTGTGGCTGCTCAGAGAAGTTTTGTTTTGGTAGTAGTTATTGGTTAGGCTCTGTAAATTTTCCTTTCAGACATTTGGCTGGTTCTCAAAAATTGCCTTTAAGAATTGTATTTTGTGAGTTAAGAGCAGAAGCTATTATTAGCTGTGTGTTTGTGGTTGAAACATGAGGTCAGATTTGGCAGGGAACTCTTAAGGGTGTATGAGGGGGAACCTCAGCCTAGCCTTCCTGCTGCCACTCGGTGCCTTGGGGGAACAGCTTATTCCTGGGCATAGAAAGAATGATTTTGTCTCCCAGTTTGTGGGAGTATGTGCTTTAATAATGGAAGGCTGTCCTTGGGAGCTAGGAGTGACTTGTGGTGAAGTTCTTTCAGAATCCAGTGTCCTAATGAGGATTTATATAATATTCATATTCATGATTGCTTTAGTAGGTCAGGGACCATGTTGGTCTTGTTCATTATTGTACCCAGCTCTAGGTGCACTGCTTGGCATACATAGTAAATATTCATAGAATGAATGAATGAGTTAAAAATGACAAGGGGTGCCTGGGTGGCTCAGTGGGTTGGGGCCACTGCCTTCGGCTCGGGTCATGATCCCAGGGTCGTGGGATCGAGCCCCATATCGGGCTCTCTGCTCTGCGGACAGCCTGCTTCCTCCTCTCTCTCTGCCTCTCTGCCTACCTGTGATCTCTGTCTGTCAAATAAATAAATAAAATCTTTTAAAAAAATGACAAGAAAGAGCAGGTTTAGAAAGATAAGGACATACATTAAATGGAAGAGTAGGCGTTTGGATTTGGAGCATGTTTCTAGGTCAAGCACTTCCGAATGATGGCAAATATTCCAAGGGGAGGTGGCCATCCTCATGAATGGTGTTGTAGGATAAATGCAAAGTTCTCTGGACCTGAGAACATGGAGAACTGTGAGGTTATGGGCTGTATGGATGATGAGGTCACTGCTGGTAATGGCAGATGAAGGAGGTGGAGGTGGAGGAAAGTAGGCAAGTCCCCTCCTTTCCTAGCGCTCTCTTGGGATGAACTAAGTAACTTTGTATAGATGTATAAAGATATAAGACTTGCAAGATATAAGACTCTCCACCTTGTGTGTGCACATGACCCAAATTCGCCACGTTCGGGAGCTATGGGATGATTAGTACACGTACTTATTTTCTGGTGATAGCAAAACAGGAAATATTCATATACATCTGAAATATAAAAACAGGGAGAGAACAATTCTGGTTTTGCCAAACTATCTTTATATTCATTTTATGGAAAAGTTTCCATGTTAGGAAGAGGAGTTGATCTGATCATTGCCTACTTTTTCTGATGTAGCAGGTTTTGGTGGGATTTGCAAGGGAGCTTTGGAGGAAGTGGTTATCATTTTTCCACTTGACAAGGGCTACCTGAAATTGTGTATGGTTACAATGTCGGTGTATATATGTGTTGTGTTGTGTGTGTGTGTGTGTGTGTGTGTGTGCGTGTGTGTGTTTATGTGTGCATATGGTTAGAATTTCTTTATGCTCTGATATCAGCTTGCTGTAGATTACTGCACAAGGGGACATAGCCTCGCTTCTCTGTGTACAGATGTGAAATAGACAAAGAATATAACTATTTTAAAAGAAAGCTTTTATAAAAAGAGATTTGTAAGGCTTTCAATAAGAAACCTGTTAAGTTCTCAACAGTAGATAATAATGCAATTTTCTTTTTACAGATTCATTTGTATCTTTACTGAATCAGAAGATGATGTTGGGGGACAGTTGCTTTTTCAGTGTAGCAGTAATGTAATTTTCTCTGCAGCTTTCAAATAATTGTCTGTGAAATCATTTTGTGATTTCTCTTTCAGAAGTTTAACCGTGACAGCAAAATCATAAATATTTTTCCCTGTGTCAAACATTTTAGGTGACACTCAGATCCACCTAGTACATTTTGTTTTCCTCTAAAATCTCAAATATTACACAAGCCAGTCCTTTTCAAAGTTGTGGCTTAATAAATGATTGGAGAGCAAAGTGATTTATTGCACAGAAAATGGCTCATCTTCATTTTGCTTTTTCCCCCTCAGATTTACAATGACACTTTTATACTACATCATTAATGGACGTTTACCTATAGGTCTAAAAATAGAAATGAAAGGCAATGAGTTGACTGGAAAAATAACCTTTAGAATTTGAGTTTTTTGGAAGCTGTGGCTTTGTTCTGAAGAGTCCATGCGACCCAAAGGCTTAGAAGTTGCAAATGTCAGCCTGCACTGCACGGGGGAAATGGTTTCTACAATAGCAGTAACACTCATCACCTAATGAGGGGATTATTATTTATGAGACCAGGGACTTTGTGAATTCGGTCTGTATGCTGATTAGCCCTCCCTGAATCCTATGTAAATTCTCACAGATCATCTCACAGATATCATCTCACAGATAGGAAACCGAGACCCAGAGATTAGATAAGATACTCAAAGTCACAAAGCCAGTAAGGACAGAGACAACACTTGAAGCCAGGTTTGTGTTCTCATCACTTTGACCTCATGACATGGTTGCTACCACTGTGTTCTTCGTATTCATTCCAAGTGGGAGAAACCTGATCATAAAGGCAATTTATTGTGACCGATATACTTAATGACTAAACTCAGCATTTTTGCATGTTTTAAAAAAATCTCATTATTTTACAGGTATCATTCTGCAACATGTTTTCTTTGCTCATCATAATTCTAATTATTCATGTTCTTTGATATATAGTATTCTATTTTGTGAGTAGAAGATCAATTCATTCCTCCCTTATTCTATTGATGAACACGGTATTCTTCAAAATTTTCTTGGCTGGGGGCACCTGGGTGGCTCAGTCATTAAGCGTCTGCCTTCGGCTCAGGTCATGATCCCGGGGTTCTGCGATCGAGTCCCGCATCGGGCTCTCTGCTCGGCAGGAAGCCTGCTTCTCCCACTCCTACTCCCCCTGCTTGTGTTCCCTCTCTCTCTCTGTCAAATAAATAAATAAAATCTTTAAAAAAATTTTCTTGGCTGTTCTTGGACACCCCTTTCATATAAATTTTATGATAAGCAGAGTAAGTTCCTGAGCAATCATGTTTGCAGTTTTGTTTGGAATTGCTTTGAGTTTGTATATTAATTTAGGAAAATTGACATGTGCATGATGTTGAGTCTTTCTATCATGAAATGGTATGTATCTCCATTTGCTGAAGTAATGTTTTATGTTATTAATGATATTTTACAATTTTCTCAACTTAAATTGTACTTACGTGTATTTCCAGGGATCTTATAGTTCTCATTGATATTTTGTGTGATGTATTTTCTTCCGAACTCGTTATTACTGGTATATGGTAAGGCTCTTGATTTTTGTGTTTGGCTCTTGATTTGGCAACCTTGCTGGATTCTCTTATTTGTTCTAATAATTTTCTGTAAATTCCTGTGGGAGATCATCAGATCTTCATTAGTATGGGCTGTTTAATCTCTTCCTTTCTAATTCCTCTTAACTCTTTTATTATTGTTTTGTTTTGTTTACATTGATTATGGCCTTCCAAAAAGGCTGGTATGAAAGTGGTGATCTAATATTTTGTCTTAGGTGTTTGTTAAATGCTTATCAAGTTAAAAGGGTCTTTTAAAATTCTTATGTGCTAGGAGTTTTAGGGAATTTTTTTCCTGAATGCAAGGAGATGCAGATATGGCTTTTCAGCCATAATATATTAATGTGGTATATTAAATTTTTAGATTAAAAAAAACTTGAACCATCCCTGCTTTATCGATACACATGGTAGATTAAAAAAGTGTTCTATATTTTCTTTCAGACTTCGGTATCTATATTCATTGGCAGGTAGGTCTCCAGTTTTAGTTTTTTATTCAGTCCTTATCAAATTGGTATGAGGAGCATTCTAGCTTCATTCAGAGAATTAGGTGATTTTTTGTTTTTGATTTTTTTTTTTTTTTTGCATCTTCTGAAGTTGTTTGAACAAACTGTAAAACCATCTAGGCCTGGTTGTCATTTTCAAGGTTAGTAATTAGATTTCTTTAATGGTTATTTATTTGTTCTGGTTTTCTTTTTCTTTTCTTTTTAAACCTTTTCTTTTTTTAAGATTTTATTTATTTATTTGACAGACAGAGATCACAAGTGGGCAGAGAGGCAGGCAGAGAGAGAGGAAGGGAAGCAGGCTCCCTGCCCAGCAGAGAGCCTGATGCGGGGCTCCATCCTAGGACCCTGGGATCATGACCTGAGCCAAAGGCAGAGGCTTTAACCCACTGAGCCACCCAGGCGCCCCTTGTTCTGGTTTTCTGTTTCTTCATTACCAATTTTCATAATTTACATGTTTCTTTGAAATTATTCATTTTACCCAAGTTTAAAAATTTCTTACATTGATATTATTTTTTATGACTTAAAATCTTTGATGTATTTGTATTTTTTACATTATTAATATTGTATACATGTATATTTTCCCTAGGCATATCTTACTTAAGGTTTTCCATTTTATTAGTTTGCTTTTTAGTAAAAAAGTAGCTTTTGGTTTTACATATCTTTTTTTAAAGATTTTATTTATTTGCCAGAGAGAGAGAGAGTGAATACATACAAGCAGGCAGAGTGGCAGGCAGAGGCAGTGAGAGAAGCAGGCTCCCTGCCCAGCAAGGAGCCCAATGTGGAACTTGATCCCAGGACCCTGGGATCATGACCTGAGCTGAAGGCAGCAGCCTAACCAACTGAGCCACCCAGGAATCCCTATATATCTCTTATTATACCTTGTTTTCTATCATTAATTTCTGCTTTTCTCTTATATTCTGTTTTTTAATGTAATTTTCTTTTATTTATTCATGAAAGTGTATTGAGGATATATCATAGACCAGGCACTGTTGAAATATTTGGCATACAATTAGTATACAACTTCAGGAATTATTAGAAATTGTGTAGTTCATGGTTCAATGTCTCCTTTGCAATTTTACCAACAAATGTTAAAGGCAACATAGAATATATTTCTCTGGCTTATAAATAATAAGATTTTATCTGGGCTGTTTATAAATGGTATGTTTTGGTTCCATGCTCTTTGTTGAATATCTAGTTTGAAAAACTTGGCATAGATCCATGGAGAAAATGCAAAATATTTTCTAGGAACACCTAAAACTTTAATACATATATATTTCAAGCCTAAGATTTTATACTTGTGACTGCTACATAAATTTTGCTAAGTAATTGAGGAAAAAAGACACCTTAAAGTGATCTTTTAGGTTAATAGCACCTTTGGTCAAGGACACAGATATTGATTTCCCTCCATTTCTTGTTTTGTAGATAAAGTAGTTAAAGCAATCTCAGTTTTGTACAGGATACACATTTCTTCCCATTCTATTTTTTGGGGGTTTTATTGCCTTTACATTTCCCCTAATGTTTGGTAACTATTTCTTTGAAGAGTTTTTTTGTTTGTTTGTTTCTTTGGTACATTGTTTCTGTCTATAATCGATTTATTCTGGTCATTCCAAGTTTTTATAAGCTTGTTTTTGACAATCTTTCTTTTGTCTCTGTACTTGAAAATATAATTTTTTCTTTTAGTGATATTAAAAGCAATATATTGAGGTACCTGGGTAGCACAGTTGGTTAAGCATCTGACTTCAGCACAGGTCATGATCCCAGGGTCCTGGGATGGAGCCCCACGTCGTCATCTTCATAGGGCTCCCTGCTCATAAGGGAGTTAGCTCATCTCTCTCCCTCTGCCCCTCTCCCCACTGATGCATACACACACACACACACATACTCTCTCTCAAATAAATAAATAAAATATTTAAGCAATATATTAAAGTAGGGATTATGAGGTAAACTATTACTATTACTGAAGTCAAGGTCATTTGGCATTTTTGCGAGTGGTACAGTTTAACTGTTGCAGCAATATCATTTTGTTTTTCATCTATAAGAAATATAAATGCTTTATTTCTTTTGTTCCATGCCTTTCCTCTAAGTTCACATTTCTTCTTGCTGGAATAAATTCTTGAATAGTTCTTCTAGTGAGTGCCTGTGAGTGCTAAACATTCTTAATGTTTTATACTACCATTATTTTGCCCTCAATGTCGCGTGATAGTATCCAGGAATAAAATTCTGTATTGACAGTAACTTTTCATCTTCATTGTAAAGGTTTTGCTTCAGGTTGTTCTATCAACTTTTGTCGCTTATCAGAAATCAGCTTTGAGGGATGCCTGGGTGGCTCAGTTGTTAAGCATCTGCTCAGGTCATGATCTCAGGGTCCTGGGATCAAGCCCCACATTGGGCTCCCTGCTCAGTGGGAAGCCTTTTTCTTCCTCTCCCACTCCCCTTGCTGCTTGTGTTTCTTCACTGGTTGTCTCTGTCAAATAAATAAATAAAATCTTTAAAAAAAAAAGAATTTGGCTGTGAGTCTGATAGTCATTTTTTTAAGGTTAAGCTACTGGTTGTCTCTGCTGACTTTTAATACTGATATTTTTCAATTTCACTAAAATATGTCTATGTGTAGGATTTATTTGTATTCATGCTGCTGAATACTAATAGTGTACTTTCAACTGAGGATTTTCATTTTTCTTTGATAATGGAAAAAGAACTATTGTGTATTTATGTATAAATACTTCTCTTCAGTTGTTTCAGACTTCTGGTTTTTGAAATCTCTATTAGGAATTTCTAAATCTCTGACTAAGTCTCTGAAGTTGGAGATTCTTAAGCCATCCCCCTGATTCTTAAATGCTCTTTAACAATTTTAAATTTCTTTTTCTATTTTTGTTGGCTTCTTGGCAAATTTCTTGGTACCAAAATCTAATTTACTAATTCATTCTAATTTACTAAAATTCAGCTTTTTCAGGTCTAGAGAATTTTTTAAAAGATTATTTATTTATTTATTTGACAGACAGAGATCACAAGTAGGCAGAGAGGCAGGCAGAGAGAGAGGGTGAAGCAGGCTCCCTGCCGAGCAGAGAGCCTGATGTGGGGCTCGATCCCAGGACCCTGGGATCATGACCTGAACTGAAGACAGAGGCTTTAACCCACTGAGCCACCCAGGTGCCCCCAGCTTTTTCAGGTCTAAAGATTATCCTAGCCTTTGAATTTTTAACTTTAAAACTGATTTTTTTCCTAATTTTCAATTTATTTCTTTTTTCATTTTCCTGTCCTTTCCTCCCTTCTGCCCAATTTTGTGTCACAATTTCTTCTGTTTTTGTAGATGTGATCTTATCTTTTATATTCCTGAAGATTTTAAACATACTTCTTTTTAAGTTTTTGTCAAACTATTTTGTAAAATTATTTTAACTGGAGTGAACTCACTTAGGAATATATATATTATTGCCTGTCTTTTTCAGTGTTATATTTCTTCACTGTGATTTGGGTTCATTGGCTAATTTTGAGTGAAATTTTTTGTTTGTGTTTTTCAAGCTCTCTCTTGCTCATTTGTTTTCGCATTTCCATTCTCTTTATGCGCTCTCTCTCTCTCTCTCTCTTTAATGGACAACTCTTTGTTTCTTGACTCTTTCAGTTGACTTCTACCTGGGTCCCCAGGACAGAACCATGTCCTGTATGATGGTCTGGAGCTCTTGTCCTATAGTGAGATGAGAGATAATACAGAGCCAGTCTCCAAGTCAATAGCAACCTGATTAAGATTTTGGTCTAGACAGGCTGTATTGATGCCTCCTGCTTTCATAGGTCTTCAGCTTCACTGAACCCAGGATTTCTTGTTAAGTAAACTCTTGACATTTTGGACTAGATGGCTCTTTGTCGTAAGGGGCTGTATTTTGCATTGTAGGATGTTTAGTGGCATCCTTGGCCTCTACTCATTATGTCCTAGTAGCACATCTTTCTCTCCAGTTATGACAACCCAAAATGTCTCCACAGACATTGCCAAATGTTCCCTGGGGAGCAAAGTCATGTCTTCATAACCAATGGTATAATTTATAAATCTATGAATCAGTTGTTAATAGTTTATTTTAATTTCCTTTAATAAGCAAGTAGTTCTAAATCCTGTCCAGCTTTAAGCCTAGAGCCTGGGTTCAGTCCTTCATATTAAGTAGAGGAACTTTCAATCCTCCACTGGGAAGGAAGTCCCACCTCTTGCTGCCTGTTTAAGGTCCTGATACCCAGTAGACTGTGACTTCACATTTGCCACTACTGGTGAGGATATATATCTTTGTATCTTGCTGTTATCTTTTTAAAAAAGATATATTTATTTGAGAGAGAGAGTGGGCATGTGCACCCATGTGAGCCGGGAGAGGGGCAGAGGGAGAGGGAAAGGATTTCAAGCAGACATCCTGATGAGTGTGGAGCCCAGCTTGGAGCTTGATCATGACCCTGAGATCATGACCTGAGCTGAAATCAAGAGTCAGGCACTTAACCAATCGAGCCAGCAGGCACCTCTTTGCTGTAATCTTTTGGTGTTATCTTTTTATAGTCCATTGATGATAACTATATATTTAGAGCAGAGGGGACACTATACAGCATGAACTTTAAACTCTTTCTTATCCAGAAGCCATAGAAGAAAGGTTTGCAAAAAATATTTGAGTTTTTTCTAACTGAGTTTGAGGGGTGTTTTTCCCCCTTGGCCCAGACACATCTTGGAAATATTGTGAGTTTAGTCCAGACCACCACAATAAAGTAAACATTGTAAAAAAGTGAGTCAAATGATTTTTTGGCTTCCCAGTGAATATTTAAGTTATGCTTACACTATATTGTAGTCTATTAAGTGTGCAGTAGCAGTATATCTAAAAAAACAATGTACATACCTTAATTAAAAATATTGCTAAAAAATGCTAACCATCATCTGAGCTTTTGGCCAGAATAATCTTTTTACTGGTGGAGGGTTGTGTGTCAATGTTGAGGGCTGCTGACTGGTCAGGGGAGTGGTTGTTGAAGGTTTGGGTGGCTGTGGCACTTTTTAAAATAAGAAAACAATGAAGTTTGCAGCATATACTGATTTTTCCTTTCACAACTGATTTCTCTGTACCATGCAATGCTGTTTGATAGCATTGAACCCACAGTAGAACTTCTTTAAAAATTGGAGTCAATCTTCTCAAACCCTGCTGCTGCTTTGTCAGCTAAGTTTATGTCATTTTCTAAATCCTCTCCTGTCGGGGCGCCTGGGTGGCTCAGTGGGATAGGCCTCTGCTTTCGGCTCAGGTCATGATCCCAGGGTCCTGGGATCGAGCCCCGCATCGGGCTCTCTGCTCAGCAGGGAGCCTGCTTTCCCCTCCCTCTCTGCCTACTCATGATCTCTCTCTCTCTGTCAAATAAAATCTTTTAAAACAAACAAACAAACAAACAAATAAATCCTCTCCTGTTGTTCAACAACCTTCACAGCATCTTCACCAGGAATAGATTCTGTCTCAAGAGACCACTTTCTTTGCTCATCCATAAGAAGCAGCTCATCTGTTCAAGTTTTATTGTAAAATTGCAGCCATTCAGTCCCATCTTCAGGCTCCACTTCTAATTCTAGTTGTCTTGCTGTTTCTACCACATCTGCAGGTGCTGCCTCCACTGAGGTCTTGAACCCTTCAACATTATCCATGAGGATTGAAGTCAGCTTCCTCTAAACTCCCGTTAATGTTGATATTTTGACCTCTTCCCATGAATCATGAATGTTCTTAATGGCATCTAGAATGGTGAATTCTTCCCACAGGTTGTCAATTGAGTTTGTCCAGATCCATCAGAAAAATCACTATTTATGGCAGCTATAGCCTAGGAAATGTATTTCTTTTTTTTAATTTCCATTTTGTATTGAGAAAAATTATATCCCTATCTCATACCACTTGGTAGTAACATTTCCTTTTTTATGATTATAACATTTTCTTTCTTTTTAAAATTTAAATTCAATTAGCTAACATATAGTACATCATTAGCATCAGATTAGTATTCAGCAATTCATCAGTTGCATATAACACCCAGTGCTCATCATATCACATGACCTTCTTAATGCCCATCACCCAGTTACCCCATCCCCCCACCCATCTCCCCTTCAGCAGCCCCCAGTTTTGTTTCCCAGAGTTAAGAGTCTCTCATGGTCTGTCTCCCTCTCTGATTTCTTCCCATTCAGTTTTCCCTCCCTTCCCTTATGATCTTCTGCACTCTCTCTCATATTTCTCTTATGAGTGAAACCATATGATAATTGTGTATCTCTGATTGACTTATTTTACTTAGCATAATACCCTCTAATTCTATCCATGTCAATGTAAATGGTAGGTGTTCATCCTTTCTGATAACTAATATTCCATTATATCTATAAACCATATCTTCTTTATCCATTCATCTGTTGAAGGACATCTTGGCTCCTCTCACAGTTTGGCTATTGTGGACATTGATGCTATGAACATTGGGGTGCACAAAGATACATCTGTATCTTTGGGGTAAATACCCAGTAATGCAATTGCTGGATTGTTGGGTAGCTCTATTTTTAACTTCCGGAGTGGCCATACCAGCTTGCATTTCTACCAACAGTGTGAGAGGGTTCTATTTTTTCTACATCCTCATCGACATTTGTTGTTTCCTGTCTTGTTAATTTTAGCCACTTTAACTGGTATATGGTGGTATCTCATTATAGTTTTGATTTGCATTTCCCTGATGCCAAGTGATGTGGAACATTTCTTTTATGTGTCTGTTGGCCATTTGTATATCTTCTTTGAAGAAATGCCTATTCATATCTTCCGCCAATTTCTTGACTGGATTACTTTTTGGGGGGGGGGTGTTGAGTTTGGTAAGTTCTTTCTAGATCTTAGATACCAGGCCTTTATCTGATATGTCATTTGCAAATATCATCTCCCATTCCATAGGTTGCCTTTTAGTTTTATTGACTGTTTCCTTTGCTGTGCAGAAGCTTTTTATCTTAAATAATGAGACTTGAAAGTCAAAATGATGCTTTGATCCATGGGCTGCAAGATGGATGTTGTGTCAGCAGGCATTAAAACACCATTAAGGTACGCCTGGGTGGCTCAGTTGGTTAAGCGTCTGCCTTCGGCTCAGGTCATGATCCCAGCATCCTGGGATCGAGTCCCACATTGGGCTCCTTGCTTGGCAGGGAGCCTGCTTCTCTCACTGCCTCTGCCTGCCACTCTGTCTGCCTGTGCTCGTTCGCTCTCTCTCTCACTCTCTCTGACAAATAAATAAATAAAATATTTTAAAAAATAAAACACCATTAATCTCATTGTACATCTCCATCAGAGCTCTTGGGTGACCAGGTGAATTGCTAACAGTAATATTTTGAAAGGAATCTTTTTTTCTGAGCAGCAGGTCTAAACAGTGAGATTGAAATATTCAGTAAACCATGGTGTAAACAGATGTACTCTCATCCAGGCTTTGTTGTTCCATATAGACCACAGGTAGAGTAGATTTAGCTTCCTAGGATTTTCCCAATGGCGAATGAGTATTGCTTTCAGCTTACAGTGAGCAGCTGCATTAGCTCCTAATAAGAGAGTCAGACTGTCCTCTGAAACTCTGAAGCAAGGCATTGACTTTTCCTCTCTAGCTATGTCCTAGGTGGCATCTTTGATAGAAGGCTGTTTTGTCTACACTGAAAATCTGTTGTGTGCAGTAGCAACCTTCAGTAGTCAATGGAGCCAGATCTTCTGGACCACTCGCTGCAGCTTCTCCATCAGCATATGCTGCTTCACTTTGCACTCTGACGTTGTGGAGTTGGCTTCTTTCCTTAAAGCCCTCCAAGCAACCTCTGATGGCTTCCAACTTTCCTTCTGCGGCTTCCTCCCCTCTCAGCCTTCAGAGAACTGAAGAGAGAACTGAAGAGGTTTTGCTCTGCATTAGGTTTTGGCTTAAGGGAATGTAGTGGCTGGTTTATCTTCTATCCAGACCATGAAAACTTTCTCTGTATCAGCAATAAGGACATTTCACTTTCTTATCATTCACATGTTTATTGGAGTAGTAGGGTTTTTTTTTTAAAGATTTTATTTATTTATTTGACAGAGAGTGGGAGAGAGAAAG
>ML096620.1:15407-60223 GCA_003697995.1 Taxidea taxus jeffersonii
AACCTGACGCGGGGCTCAATCCCAGGACCCCAGGATCATGATCCAAGCTGAAGGCAGACACTTAACCGACTGAGCCACCCAGGTGCCCCTGGAGTAGCACTTGGAATTTCCTTTAAGAACTCTTCCTTTGCATTCCCAATTTGGTTGTTTGGTGCCAGAGGCTGAGCTTTTGGCCTCTGTCATCCTTTGATATGCCTCCCTCACTAATCTTAGACATTTCTGACTTTTGATTTAAAGTGAGACATGTGACTCTTCCTTTCATTGGATCACTTAGAGGCCATTATAGGGTTTTCAGTTGGCTTGATTTCAATATTATTGTGTCTCAGAGAATAGAGGGGCCCAAGGAGAGGAGAGAGATGGGGGAATGGCTAGTCGGTGGAGTAGTAAGAACATACGCACTTACCAATTAATTTTGCCATCTTATATGGGAGTGGTTTGTGGCACCCCAGGATGGTTACAAGAGTTACCTCAAAGATCACTGGTCACAGATCACCATAACATGATGATTAATATTGTATATTAATACATATTATAATATATGAACATATGGACATATGAATATATGGACATATAGTAATAATGAAAAAGTTTGAAATACCATGAGAATTACCAAAACATGATACAGAGACACAAAGTGAGCAAAGGCTGTTGGAAAAATTGTACCAACAGACTTGCTTGATGCAGACTTGCCACAAACCTTTAATTTGTTTTAAAATAACCCCCACTATCTGTGAAGTGCAGTAAAATGAAGTATGCCTATAGTTTAGTTCCTTTAGATACTCCTTAAAAAAAAGATTTATTTACTTATTTGAGAGAGCAAGTGAGTGAGCCTGAGTGGGAGGGACATAGAGAGAGGGAGAAAGAATCTCAAGCAGACTCTTCACTGAGCATGGAGCCTAACTCAGGGCTCGTTCTAGTGCCCTCGAGATCACAACCCAAGCCAAAACCAAGAGCTAGACGCTCAACCCACTGTACCACCCAGGCTCCCCTAGATACTTTCATATTACCTTCTTGCCCCGGCTTGATTATGATTTCATTTCATTTCTTTTTTTTTTTTTTGTATTTGCAGCAAAGCCTTCATAAACCCGCTTTATTTTTAGCTAAATTCTACATTTTTAGTATTGACCAGGCTAACTCTAAACTCTGAAACCTCTGGATATTTTTGAATGTCTTATGCAGGCATCTCTCTATGACTCTATGTATTATCTCTGTGACGGAGCACAGGCATTGCATGTTGCAAGTGAAGACAAGGAGATTGTCCTGTAAAGAAAGAAGTAAAGGGAAGTGCTGCCTATAGTTTTAATGTAGAAGGACAGTGAAGACTACGAGGGAGAAGAGGGCAGCAGGAGGTTTAGACCTTGCTGGAAAATCTTCAGGAATGAAGAGAAATGTAGCCAACTTGGATCTTACCCCAGCCCTTTCCCTCCATGTTAAAGTTAGTTAAGTCAATTCCAGTGCCTATTTATAGTTAAGCCTTGCTTTTGATTAATGATGTTGGACAGTGATAGGAGAGGGGGTTGCTGCCAGGAGGAAGGGAGGAGGCGAAGCTGCAGAAGCTGATACGTTGATCTGTTGTTTGGATCCTACTCTTCCTCGCACACATATTTCTGGCCAAATGTAATGAAAATTATTTTTATTAGAGGGCAGTAATCTGTGTCAACATTTTCACTACAAGCCAAGTGATGATATCAAATCCCTAAGCACTGAATAAACTATAGGACAAATCATGCTGCTCTTTTTCATTGAGTCATCAGACATGCATTGTCATGGACACAACCTAAGATTTAAAAGTCTTTATAAATTATGCTTTTATATGGTAACAAAAATGAAATTAATAAAATAATCCTGTATGAATGTTTAAGCATGGATTGTTTTTGAGCTGTAAAGAGCCATAGAGACACACAGCTGGTCTAATATTTTAATATCGTGAAGGGGAAAACCATGATTTGAGAACCCAAGGGACCTGTTTAAAGCTGCATAGTATCTTGGTTCCGGAACAGGGACTAGATCCTATGTCTTCCCCCCCCCCCTAATCCAGAGCTCCTGCTACTTCAGCCCAAAAGAGAATCAATTTTAATTTTGGTAGCTAGCCATAAATACTTTTCTGGTTGACTTATGTTCTCTGCTTTTAAAGTTGGAAATAGATTAAAGTTTATAGTTCTCATAAATTAGCTTCAGTTACTAAGGAGATTAGTGTATTATTAATCCCTCCTATTTAAAAATTTTTTTTTTACTAAAGCCCACTTTCCTTGAAATGTGATATTATCCAAAGGATTAACTCTCCAACTATGCACTCAAACACAGAGGCTTGTGAATAGGGATGGTCTGCATTTTTAAAATCTTCATTTGCCTGGTAATCACATGCATTTTGATATTATTGAAAAGTAGAGAGACTTACAGTGACCATGCATGGCCTTCATTTAGGTGTTTAGCTGAAATGTCCTCTTCTTTGTATATATAATTGTTGTTCATGTATAGGCAATTTGCTTTTGTGTTGGAATTTCAATAGCATAGGTTGGGTAGTGACCATCCATCCACGAGACCCAGTATTATGTATGAATATGTATGTTATATAGGACAATCAATTTTTAATTTTTTTAGCTTCCTATTTTTTTTTCTCTTCAGTGATTTCTACTTGGGGCACCGTGCATGTTGTGCAAATCAGTTATCCATGCATGGGCCCAGTACGGTTTATGGTAATTCACTAGGTAAAGTAGTTTTGGTAAATGCATTGCATTGTAAATGTGGAGATGGTTTAGACCCCAGAACATGTCAGCTCTCAATGAGTGTGCTTAATCAAAGTCATATAGATTTCTACTTCCCAAAACACAGTCATATATTTTGCTAGAGTTTTCAATTTTGAAATTTCAATCTTACCGTTTTGGAGGCCGGATGTCTGAAATGGGTATCAGTGGGTGAAACCCAAGGTGTTAGCAGTACTACACTCCTTCTGGAATCTCTAGAGGAGAATTCATTCTGTTGCTGATTCCATCTTTTAGAAGCTGTGTGCACCCTTGGCTTGTGGCCCCTTTCTTCATTTTTGAAGCCAGCAGCATAGCAAGCATCCTTCAGTTTCTCTTGGACACTGTTTTTGTCATCACATCTCCACTGACCTTCCTGCCTCCCTCTTTCCCTTATAAGGATCCTTGTGATTATTTTGAGCCCACCCAGATAGTCCACAATCATCTCCCTAATTCAAGGTCCTTAACTTAATCACACCTGCAAAGTCCTTTTGCCTTGTAAGGTGACATATTCCTTGATTCCCAGTAAGGGGCTGGAGACATCTTTGTGGGGGCTATTACTTTACCTATTACAAATTGGAAGACAGTTTTACAATAACCTGTTCTCATGCTGCTTTGCATAATGAATATGATGTATACTGTTTCAACTAGCTATTTTCTGGCAGCAACAATCTCTATAGCACCAGTATCCAAAGAAATATAATGCAAGCCACAAGTGTTAAGGCACATACAGAAATTTAAATTTTCTCATAGCCACATTAAAAAAAGTAAAAAGAATCAAGTGAAATTGATTTTAGTTATATATTTTATTTAATGCAGTAGATCCAACATATTATCATGTCAACATGAAATCGATAGAAAAATATTGAGGGAATTTGTATGCTTTATTTCACACTGTCTTCTGAACCCAGAATTATCTTGGTATGGCCTGGACACATTTCATGTGCTTGATGCTTACATGTGGCTCATGGCTTTTGTGTTGGAAAGCATGGCCCTGTAACCAAAGTTTTTATAATTCCCTACCTATTTAAGAGCTAGTTTGTCTACTCAAAGACAATGCGATATGATGGTAAACACACTGGACCAGATCAGGGTTTCTCAACTTCAGCACTGTTGACATTCTGGGCCAGGTAATTCTAGGTTATGGAGGGCTGTCCTATATATAATGGTGCGTTTAGCTGCATTTCTGGTTTTTTGCACTAGATGCCAGTAGCACCTCTCCCTCAGTTTCAACAACCAAAAAATGTCTCCCATTATTGCCAGAAACCTCCTGAGGGGCAAAATTGCCTCGGACAGAGAACTGCTGAACTGGGTATAGAGGGCTTGGGTTTGAATTCAGTTCTCTGTATATTACTTTGCAACCTTGAGGCCTTGAGGGAGCCACTTGCACTTGTTAAAACACTTTCATCCTTTTTTTAAAAAAAACATTTTATTTATTTATTTACTTATTTATTAGAGAGAGAGGGCAAAGGAGGAGCAGAGGGAGAGGGACAAGCAGACTCCATGCTGAGCTTAGAGCCTGATGTGGGGCTCAGTCCCACGACCCTGAGATCATCACCTGAGCTGACAACAAGAGCCAGAGGCTTACTAACTGAGCCACCCTAGTGCCCCTACTTTCATCCTTTTTTAAATGGGTAAAATATTATCTAGGTTGACTGAACGTTGGAAGAGACAGTACAGATAAAATAAACTACATGTAGTCTGCAAGAGGAAGCCAGCATTATTTATATTTTATTTATGTTTAGCACTTGAATTCAAGTACAGCTATTTCAGTAGAGATGTATTTTCTCATAATTTTTTACTTATTCAAAAATGTTCTATTTATGACAATTGGATTATATCTTGACAGACTTTTAGGTATTTTGTTTCTTGGCTGTCGGTGCTTGTGCGAGTGCAAGAATAAGAATAAGTGGAATTGGGTCTTTTCAGGGGCTGAACCAACTTTGAAATAAGTGGGAGTTGCTTTGTGTCCTTCTCCACTCTCGTAGTGTGCAGCTTGCGCCAAGACTCACACGTATGTTCTATAAACTACCTGGATTGATCTTAGCAATTAATGAACACCTGTTCCTGCCAGGAGCATTGCTAGGTCCTGGGAGCAGAAAAAAGAATGAGGCAAGGTTCTATCCCTCAGTGTGCTTTTGAGAGTCACAGGAGAAAAAACACCAGCACTAATGAAGAACATTCAGATGGAAGTAGTACTTGGAAAAGAGGGAGGTGGAAAGAGAAGGTTCAGTTTGTAAAACAGAGAGTTGATTGGGGGAAGGTCTGAGAAGAATGCAGAATGAAAAAGTGTTTGGACAGGCTTGTCATTCACAGAAATGGGGCATAGCATATAGGAGAGACACAGAAAAGGGGTTAAGTGGGCACCCAGCCTTCCTGGGAAAGGTGGGTCCTCTTCCACAAAGGGCAATTTTTGGGAGAAGGAGTCACCTGGAAGTCCTTAGCCAGTGTGCACAGAACTGGGAATGGGTCCATTGGGGTGAGGGAGCCAGTAAGCCACACCACAAAATCCACTTTACAGGTTCCAGTGTCTCTCATTCTTTTCTCTTAAGGAGAATTCTTTAGACTTTTTTTCCATAATTGCCATCCCCCATGAAATTTTTTTAAAGATTTTATTTATTTATTTGACAGAGAGATCACAAGTAGGCAGAGAGGCAGGTAGAGAGAGCGGGGGGGGGCAGGCTCCCTGCTGAGCAGAGAGCCCAACATGGGGCTCGATCCCAGGACCCTGAGATCATGACCTGAGCTGGAGACAGAGGCTTTAACCCACTAAGCCACCCAGGCACCCACATCCCCTCCATGAAATTTTAATACCACAGATGTAGTGTGTATTTTATACATACATAGTCTGTATACATAGTCTGTATTTTATACAAAAAAAAGAGTAAGTTTTCTTCTCCTCTCCCAAGAGTCAGATTTTACTCCCTTGGTGGCAGCATTGCCCCCTTGAGAATGTATGTACTAAGCCCATCACTCATGATTTGTGTTCTTGTCCTTGGTTCCCTTGACTCATAAAGGCCTTAAGAATAATTTTGTGTTTTAGGGGTTTCCCTGAAAACAACCCTTTTCCCAAGCCTCGAGGGAAGAGACTGGAATTGGAGATTCTGAGAAGTGCAGGGTCTGTGATCCTGCTTGGGTGGGATGTGTCTGGCCTGTGGGTCCTTAAGGTAGGGGTTAGAACAGTTGGCTCTGTGGGCCATGGAGAAGGGTCAGTTTGCTGAATTTGATAGAGAGGGAAGTGGGTGCTGCCAGCAAAATTGCCTGCCTTCAAACGGACCATGTGTGCCCGTGGTGCAAGGTGCCCTCGATGAGGCGCCATGATGGCCTGGAGACCAGAGCCCTTCCTGTTTATTGCCAAGTGCTCTTGGCTTCATCTGGGTTTATTAGAAACAGGCTCAGCTAAAAATAAAGTAGAACCTTTTTACTTTTGCTGTTTTTTTTTTTTTTTAATGCATGGGGTCTTCTCACAAACGTAGAAGTGGCTGATGGAGGTAGATGGCAGGCAGGATTTAGCCCAGAGCTATCAAACACAGTCTTCCTAAAAGTGTGAGTCTGTTTCCTCTTTTCTAAAGAATAGCAACTTGGACACAGACCATAGTGCCAGAGTATGATGGGACTGACACTCAGAAGCCTTTGCGTTTCATTGTAGATGGCAAAGTATGAACTAATAAATGTGGGAAGCTTCAGATTTGTCCTTTATCACCTACCGTAAGAAGCTCTGTCAAGGCTTTCAGTAACTTCATGTGCCAGTTAGGCTCTTGGTTGTTCGTAACCTAAGCTGATGGAACTAGCCAGAGGGCATCTTGTAAAAGTATGTAGGGATATCTGTGGATCACAAGAGCAGCAATAGAGGCAAATCTCAGGAAAAGGCCAGAACCTAAAATTAGAATTATACATGTATTATCCTGGATTCTCAGGTTGCTGTACACCTGCTTCATTTGTCTCCTCCTGTTCACAGTCCTTTTCCGATTCTTGGTTCCCACAGTGGCCAAAAGGTAGGCCACTCTAAGGGGTTGTATCACATGGGCCTTGCTCTGCATGGAACCTGATAACGGCCCTTCAGCCTTCTAGGCCCAGTTCCCAGATGCAAGAATACCATCAGCCTTGCTTAGGTTGGTTGAATGCTCCAGGTTGGTCAGCTGTAAGGCAGTGGACATAGCTGCTGGGGGCCAAACGCTGGGGTGGGAGTGGGGTGGGTAGGTGAACAGATGGTGGGTCCCAGAGAAGGTGTCTGCCACGGACAGTAATCACTGGTTTTCTCACCTGGGATAAACCATTTAATTTCAGGAAAGTATGGGCATTTTTAGTAATGGCGGTGTTATTGTTTAAACAATGTTCTTTCCTTATTTTGTGTCTCTGGCTGATAGGCTTAGTTGGTTGGTGTATATCCAAGGAACAGTAGCTTAATTTGAGTTTAATTTTCAGTTGCAGACTTTATTCTTAATTCTTAAGCCAGAATTCATATAAATATCTACTATGGACACAAAGGGGTGAGTGGAAATGCAGCACAATTAGGAACAGAGAGGAGTTGTGGTCACCAGGGCTTGTGGGGGAGATGGGGAGATGCTGGTCAAAGAGTGCAAATTTTCAGTTACAAAATGAGTAAGTTCTGGGGAATCTCAGGTACAGCATGATGATTATAGTTAATAATACTGTCATACACTTGAAAGTTTCTGAGTAGATCTTAAATGTCCTCACCACAAAAAAGAAATGGTAATTCTGTGGCGTGATGATGGAGGTGCTAGCTAAAGCTGTGATGGTAATCACTTTGCAGCATGGAAGTGCATCAAATCAACACACTGTACACCTTAAACTCATACAGTGTTAGATGTCAGTTACATCTCAATTACCTGGGGGAAAATAATGCAGAAGGATTAGCTGGCTGACAGCACTTACTGAAAGAATGACACTGAAGTGCCATCTCTGTGAATACTGAGTTATGAACTCTCCTCTATGAGAACCGTTCTTTCTTTCCATCTCAAGAGTGGGACCCAATAAACATTTGTGGTGTGTGTAGTGACAGCTCATTGGATCAGAGATGGACACTTGACCCAAGATGGCCAATCTGTTTTTCTCTTCTGAAATTTAGCATTAAAATTGGGAGACGTTGGTCATTTTGGGTGTCTACAATGTGCCAGAAACTAGAGGTTACGTGTACAGTGTTGAACAAGAGAGAGGTCATTGCTCCTATAAAAGTTTGCGTTTTGGCAAGCAGTTATGTTCAGCCATGTGCAAATGAACACTCGCATGGAATTATAATGACTTTTACTTCCTCCCAAAGCCAGTACATGTGGCCCTTCTAGTTCTGTGAGATTGAGACACCACAATATCTTTCCAATGATTATATTCAGAGGATTAAGCTAGTTACAATCAATTTTTTTCTTACTTACCACCAAAAGAGTGTATGTATATCTCTATATATGAAATGGTTTTGATTATTTGTATACTGATTGATTAGCCTCCCCCTTTTTCAAAAGGGAGTAAGTTCCTTGAGGATATGTATGGGCCTTGCCTGTTAGTATTTTTCTGTTCCTGGACTGAACACCATGTTTGGCACATATAGGCACTCAGTCATAATTGTGTGTTATCTGGTGTCCTGAGCACTCAGTGGTATGGATGGGGTGAGTCTTAGGTGGAAAGTGGGGCCAAGGAGTGAAAGGAGATGTTGTCAAAGAGGGGATGACATGGGGCACCTGGGTGGCTCAGTTGGTTAAGCATCTTCTTTTGGCTCAGGTCATGATCTCGGAGTCCTGGGATCAAGTCTTTCTAGGACTTCCTGCTCAGCAGGAAGTCTGCTTCTCCCTTCTACCCCTCCCCTCTGCTCATGATCTCTCTCTCACTCTCCTTCTCAAATAAATAAAAAAAAATTTAAAAACTCTTTTTAAAAAGGGATGTAACGTCGGTTTGAATTGAGAAAAGTCATTGGGCACTTGTGTTTGGAAGGTTCTGCTGGAAGATTTTTCCTGAGTTTCGGGGAAAATTTTAGGCCAGCACATATAAATTATTAGATTTTTTTTATGCTTATTTGAAAGCGAGAGAGTGAGAGAGAGAGAGGGAGAGTGTGTGTGCAGGAGCAGAGGGTAGGGACAGAGAGAAAGGGAGAAGCAGACTACCTGCTGAGCAGGGAGCCCGATGCAGGACTTGATCCCAGGACCCTGAGATCATGACCTGAGCAAAAAGCAGACACTTAACCAACTGAGCCACCCAGGCGCCCCATTAGATTCTTTAAAAAAAAAAATTTTTTTTTTTTTTTTTGCTTATTTGTTTGAGAGAGTGAGCGAGCCAGCATGAGTGGTGGGTGGGGGTGAGAGGCAGAGGGAGACGTAAGGGGAGAGGGAGATGCAGAGCTGAGCATGGAGCCCCACTCGGGGCTTGATCCCAGGACCCCTAGATCATGACCTGAGCCGATGCTTAACCATCCGAGCCACCCAGGTGCCCCATAAATGATTAGATTCTTATTAGGTCCCAAATGATTCCTTTGGAAAGATAAGCTTTAGCGACTACACCTTTCACCTGAAGGAGACTAATCCTATTTATTCCTCATTGTGTGCTCTGTGAGGAGCAAAGATGCTGAATAACTCTTTCTCATTACTATGTTCAGTAATATATCTATACTCCATTTCAGTAAGTACATTATGCCCTGGATTCTTGCTGTTTCTTTTGAAGGTGCAGTTTTGTCCCCTCCTAAAGGTTTTCTATTCCCTTATAAAGTGTCTTCTCTTAACAGATTCATGTTAACTGTTCCTTTTGTTAGAAAAGTTGTTTTTAAGGCCCTAGCTCTAGGGATCTTCCTTAGGCCATGATGGATTATATGAAAACAACCTGATGGAAAATAATACGTATTTAGAATTAAAATATAAAGACAAATATTCACAATGGCATTACTCATAATAGCCAAATAATGGAAAGAACCCAAATATCCATTGGCTGATAAATGGATAAATAAATAAATAAATAAAATGTGGTACATCCATAAAATGGAATATCACGTGGCAGGAAAAACCAATGAAGTGATGGTAGATTCAATGACTTGGGTGAACCTTGAAAACATGATGCTAAATCTTTCCAGGCAGATGACATGTTTTACAATTGAGTGTGGTGATGGGGGCACAGCTCTCTGGATACACTAAAACCACTGAATTATACACTTTAAATGGGCACATTGTGTCATATGTGAGTTACACCTCAACAAAGCTGTTAAAGAATTGAAGACATACTTCTGAGCATGCGTGTTTTTGTACATGTGTTTCTGTGTGCGTACATTTACATGTATTGGTGATGTTGCAGATTTGGGCAAATGCAGCAGGAGTCACGGTGGGCCCCTGTTCCCTGTGACTGCTGGAGGAACTCAGAATGTATGTAAGAACCCCAGGCTCTGTCATTGGCTGTGTGAACTTGGATGGGCCATTTTGCCTTTCTTAGGCTCCATTCCACATCTGAAAAATGGGGATAAGAAATCACTTTTTTCATGCTCCTTGTAAGAATTAAATGAAGTCATATATGAAGACCAGCGGTCCATCAGGCACAGCAGGCGTGTGTCTGGGGCCTGCAGTACTTCAGGGGGCCTAAAAAATGTTTTGATTTCTTTTGCATTCAGATGAAAAAATGAACTCTCAGGTCCAAGAAAATGCCTTCATGTGTATTACGATGTTCATATTTATACCAACATGGTCATAAAATATATTTTATGTATTTTTTATGGAGGAAGGGGCCCGTGAAGGCAAAATGCCTTGTGCCCATGGAAGGCATCATGCACACTTATACACGGCAGCTTGGCCACATAGGCCAAGTCTCTCTTTTTGCACGAAAGCCTCCTTTAAAATGGCAGGAGCAAGGTGTCAACAGCACAGGTGGCCGATGCAGAGCGGCACGGCTGCACACCGGGAGGCGACCGGCTGGAGGTGAGGAGGTGCTCTTGCTGAGCCAGACCAGGGTACTGGCAGGCTCCTGAGTGCAGTAGTGCCCACCCGCCTCTAGGACGACATCTCTGCCACCGTCCCTCCCTTTTGCCAAGTCCTTGTTCTGGACCAGGCACTTGACTCTCCGGTCTCAGATCCTCACGGAGTCTTTGGAGGGTAACTGGTGTTGTCCCAAGAATATGCTGTTATGCCTCCACCCACCCCCCATAGCCTTTCCACAGACCTGCTGTTTACCTGCAGTTATAGTCTTTGACCTGCTGACCGGGTTCCCAACGCCAGGGCCTGCCAGCGTTCTTTGTGTCTCTCCCTCTCTTTCTCCTTGGCCTTCCTGCTCTCTGCCTGAGTGCTCCTCTAGCATTCCCATGGCTAGCTTTGTTGCCTGTAGAGGCAACCTGGAAAGGCCAAGGGGGATTGACACTCCCCAGGGCAGCCCTACGTGGATGGTGGGTGGAAGTAAGTAGAAAAATAATACAGCCCTCCCTGTTTGTAGTGAGTGATACTGAGCTGTGCTCCTTGTGGTTTCTCAGAGCACCTCTGAGGAAGGAACCCCACCTAGCTGTGGCAGGAACGCACTCACTGAGGCACTGTTCACTGGCTTTCCTGCCTTCTTCCTCTCCCTCTTCCCACTCCCTCCCTTGAGCTTCCTGAGATCACCTCCCATCCAAACTACCTGCATCCCCATCCTTCTACAGGGTCTTCTTTTGCTGGGACTCACATGAAGATAACAAGTTTGTAAATGCAAAAACTAAGGTTTGGGAAAGGTTGCAGACCTTGCCCCAGGCCCACTGGCCATAAACAGTGGAGCCAGGTTTGCAGCCCGGGTTTATCTGGTCGCAGGGCATTCTGTCTTCCGGTGGTTGCCGTGACTCCTGTTACAGGCAAGAAGTTCCTTCCTTAATTCTGATGGAATCAGCCATTCCTGATGCCACCTGGATGTCCAGCTGTGCCCTAGTGGGCAAAGACCACATAGCTGAAGGGATGGGAAATCACAGTGTATCGCAGCCAGACTTGTCCAGCTCTGAGGCCTGGGTTCCTTCTCCTAAGATCCTGTGCTTCTCCACAGTGGCGACGATGGTTGTGATGATGGTGGCGGTGGTGGTTTTGATGGTCAGACTTTTCTAGCCCATCAACATGCAACGTATCATGGCCATGTTCTCGTATTTAGTACATTCCACAGTTCAATTTTAGAGAAAAGAAAAAATCTCTTTATATTTTGAATACTGAACTTCCCCAGAACGATCCTTTTCCTCCTTATTTATCGTATCATTACTTAAATTTATTTGTATTTTTAGGAAGAGTGTCATTTCAGTCTCTGTGATCACATCTTGCCATTTTTGCACAATAATCCATTACTTTCTCTAGTGTTGTAGCTGTGAAGTTTCACTTCATAAAACTGAAATTTATTTGTAAAATAGTAGAAAATGAGAGATTAATGAAAACCAGGCTTATCTATCTTTTTTCTAGTAGGGAGGACAAAACATCTTTAAATAATAGCCTGTTCTATCCACAAGATATAATTTCATACAGATTGCTGATTTAATTCTTAGTGTTTTTGAAGCAAATACCCTATGAAGAACCAAAATGTGATTCTTTCCCCTTATTTTTTATCATAGTCTATAGTGTTAGTTGTGCTGCTATGCTTTTGCACTGGTTCACTCAAAACTTTGTTGAAAGAAGCCAGAAGACTGCAAGTCATTTGTCAGCCTAGCTCTTTGGCTACAATTGTACATAAATTTAAAGTAGAATTTAAACTAGACTATAAGGTCACTGTGACAAGCTATACTTTTATACACGACCTGATTTAACAGTAACCAAGCAGCCAGCAATAAGAATTAGAATACATTCCTTCAGAGCTATTTTTATAATATATATTTACAAAGGAAGATGGAGTTTTTAAAACCCTGAACATAACCCCAATTGTCAGTTACTTCGCCTGTGGTTCTAATTCTGTTAGCCTCATGGATTTTTCCTCTGGGCAACTCAAACCTCACCTGACCCGTCTCTGATGGTAGGAATGCTTTCTTTGCTTGCTTTTAATGAAACGAGGAGTGTGGAACCAACTCTTGTGCTGTAATGACCACCAGCGACACTCGTAGAGCCACTCATTTCCACATCTGGCTTTTTCAGGGAACTCTGGACAGAAAACGCTGCCTATGAATGAGCTGTGGAAGTTATGCATGGTCACGGTCTGTCATCCCTTTAGACTTTTGTTGATGTTATCATTTGAGATGGTGGGAACTAGGATAAGAGAAATAAGGTTCTTAGAACCCGGCGTTGAATGCAGGAAGAGCTGAGCATTGTACATTGTCAAAACGCAAAGGGGCAAAAAAGCCTACCTACCTAGTCTGTTAGGGACCCATCCATACAGATTGTAATCTTGGCTGTCCACA
This sequence comes from Taxidea taxus jeffersonii, assembly GCA_003697995.1. Lineage (NCBI taxonomy): Eukaryota > Metazoa > Chordata > Mammalia > Carnivora > Mustelidae > Taxidea > Taxidea taxus. The sequence goes on from ML096620.1 coordinate 28,458, forward strand.
AGTGATAGCTAAGCATTGAAGGGTCGTAATGGAAGATGCTTCCAGTCTTTTACATGTAGGACAGAAAACTTACAGTCATGAATATAGCTTGTGAATTGGCCACTGTCAGAGCCAAATCCCACTTAATGAAATGAATACTTACAGAGGGAGAAGTATTTGAGCATCATCTTATGGGAAGTAAGATGAACAGAGGAAATAAGAAACAGACTGGAGAGAGTTCAGCATTGATTGAGGTGATTTTGCAATGTGCCATTTTCAATCACCACATGTTCAGCAACGTTTATGTTTTGCTAAGTGTCTTCCTAACCTATTTAAGCTATTAAATTACTGATGATGGACAGGTTTCATTTGAAAGTGAAAATAACACCTAAATGAAAGAATGGATAATAGACTATTGCATCCAGATGGGGTCTTAAAGATTTTAAAAAGTGACACTGAGCCTCCAGAGATCTGAAAAGCAATCTGAGAAATGGTGTCTTTCACACTCATAAGATGCTCCCACTGCTTTCTTGAATGTTCCCTGGATTAGGCCTAAGGGAGATCCTGGCCACTGATTTCATTTCCACTTTAGCTGATCATGTGACCCCGTCCGGATCCACCCATTCTTTCTCTGAGTTTCATTCATTGATCCTATGCTCTACAAGGACTGCCAAGCACCTTAAATCTGCATATATAATATTTGCCCTCAAAGAGATCATGAGGCATGTGGAGACTATGAATAAGTAGAAGCTGCAGCCACTTCTTGGGGTTCTTAAAAGTCAATAACACAGCAAGGAGTAGCATAAAGCACAAGACAACCCTTCGAGAACCATCACAAGGACATCCCCTAAGTGTTGCACCTCCATCCCTGCGAATCTTTGTTCCTTCTCTCATTTCTTTTGTATAATGTGGATAAAGCCAAGCCACTTCCTGTTGAGTCCAACTGGGTGTTGCAAAGAATTAAATTACACTTTAAAGAATTTGTTGCACCCGGAAGAATTAAAATCAAATTAGATTGCATGGCACACAGAAAATCTTAAGTGGTCCAAATCCCTAAATCCTACCCTACAGCATGGTAGCCATCTTTGCATATTTTCTGTCTGTCCTCTCTTTTTCCCCTCTCTTCCCTTTCCTCTGCCTACTTTGCCTCCTCAGGTTCTTCTCTCTTTCACAGCACTGCCCCAGCTCCCTCCCCCTCCCTTTCTGTATCCCTTCTTTTCTCCCTAGGATGGGGTTGCTCCTGGCTGTCATATAGATCATTCTATCTCCTCTGGGCTTCTTTCAGTTTACGTTTCTACCCATACGAGCAAAGTCCAGGCTCTGTACTCTCCAAGCATGATGCTGGTTTCCATGCAGAGGAGAGGAAGAGTGGACAGCTCCCTAGCTCTGGGTCAGCCTTGGCCATTTTGATCTGAAGCTTGGGTGTGGAGTCTCTCATGGAAATGGAAGGGCCTTAACCATACAACTCAAACCCAAGCCTAGGGACCAGATAGAGGACGTTCCTCCCATTCTCCTCCTCCCTTCTCCTGGCCCTCTTGTACAATCACTGGCTCTTCTCTCCTCCCCCAGTTACTTAGCAGAAGTTCCCCAACAGATCGGTGGATACCAGCTGTGGTGGATTCTGTGGTGCTCTGTTAAGGACCCTTTCCAGGGACTGACACCCACCCAACTCCAGCTGCTGGGGACGATACCTTCTGAGGGCTCACAGCTGTGCCCCTCACTGGAATTGTCCTCAGCCCCATGGCACTGACTTTCTCAAGGTTACATTGCCTCTGAGCGGGTGTTCCATAGCCATGGACTGGCCCATTTGGTGTTATAGAGGCCCTACCTCCTTGTGTCTGAAGGGCCACCCAAGTTCCAGAGCTCCTTGTCTGCTCAGCCGAGGCCTCTGTTGCAACTGCATTGCAGGACTCCTCCCTGTGCCTGGTCCTTCCTCCCCCCCTCACTTCCTCATAGGTTTATCTCCCTAGAGGATTCTTTAATCAGCCTTCTGCATGCAACTCCCAGGCTCAGAGTGCTTTCCCAGAGAAACTAATCCTAAGACTACCACAAATGTTACTGTTTGGTGAGGATGGAGAACTTGGGGCAAGGCTCCAAATAAGCTAGCTTTGAACTCAGTTACACAATAAATAACAGCTGCATTTTTCATGGAATGTGTAGATTTCATGTGAACACTGGAAATTCCTGGATGTTTGTAGAATCCAGTTTCCTAACTCACATGTGCAACCTCGGACTGCTTTGTGATTTCAGCGGCAGTTTCCCTTTGTTGGTGAACTCAATGAGTAAGTCATTCATTTCTACCTTTTCCAAAAAACCCGTTCCTCATCAAAATGTGTTTTGAGTGCTGGCATGCTCTTTTTCTTTTGGGTCATAGTGATGGGCTCTCTGTACAGCGTGATAGCTTGTGTTCTCAATTCTTCATTGCGCATGTAGTGTGTTCTTGCAGTGTCCTCGGGTGACTAGGTTATATTTTTCATACTTCTTTGATGTTGGTCTGGGCCATATGACTTGCTTTAACCATTAGTAGGTTAGCAGATGTGAGGCCAGAGGAGCTCTTACGTATGCTGGCATGGTTAGGCTTGGCCTTTGGCCTCCTAATGGTGCAGGGATTAGAGCATGCCCCATGTGGCTGTTACCCCTTCAACCTAGGCTTCAAGAAACAGATCTGGAGCCAAACCCAGTTGACTTCAGCCTGAAACAGAGCCGTGTAAGATATACAAGCAAGGACATCATGGTTTTCTCGGTGAGCTGTTTTGTTATGTAATTTTATCACAGCTCTAGCTGACCACTATAGATAATTAGTTTTTGACCCATGGTTTCACATTCTTCAGATTAATTTACCTTAATCAAGGTTACCATCTTTCCCTTGTTTTGTCCTTTCCCTCTTTTGAGCTTTATAGTCTCCTCTCCTCGGTTCATCCTCTGAGTGCCTCTGAGCCCAGAAAACCCTCCTTCTTCCTGTTATGCTTTCAGGTACATTGGAAGTGGTACAGGTGGCAGAAAAAAAGAATAAAAGAGAAAGTCATTTTGGTTGGGATGGTCTGAGAAAGCTTCGTGCAGATAATGACACTCAAGCAAATCAGGTTAGATAAGGAATATTTTAGGGCCTGTGATTCACTCAGTGAACACTGAATAAGTCCCTACTGTGTGCTAGGCACTGAGGAAAACAGTGGTAAGCAAAACAGTCTAGATTCTTGTTACAGAGTTTATAGTCTAGTCTTGGAAGCAACCGTTCGTTCATCAGAGAATGACACAAAGAGATACTGGCATTCGGGAAAGGTTAGGAAACTGGTGGTAAATGCATAGGAACTCACAATCTGAATCCTAACCAGGATGGGTCACCAGGGACTGAGTTTTTTTGGTGAGAAAGTAGCCTGGTTAAGCTATGTGCTTGGGCAGGGATCATAGAAAGGAGTCAAGCATTTGAAGGGCCAAGATGCTATCTTGGGCTTTGAAGTGGAATGTTAGGGCTTGTCTCAAAGGGTGGATAGTACAGAGGTTTCTGGAGCCTGCGGTTCATGTCCATGGCAGCTGCTGATGTGAGCCTGCTTCAGAGTTCCTGCTCCTATCTATACGGGCCTGGCAGTCCCACTGAGGGGCTGGATAGTTCCCTGGACTTATGGGTGCTTCCTTGATACCAGGCTTCTCCACTGTCTGTCTGTGTGGAGGGGGTGTGGGGGCATGTCAGGGTTCAAGAATGGGAGCCCCAAACCCCTGGACTTCTCATTCCTGCTGTCACCTTATGAAGTTTGGGAAACGATCACAGTAATCCCAACAGGTTAGAGTTCTTTCATGTTAAAAGAACTCTGGTGGACAGCTGGAGTGGCTGATGCGAGGTGAGAAGTTGGAAAAGCATTCTAGGAAAAAACATTTTTTTCTTGAATTTAATCTCAAATTGGGAAATGAGGTGATACTACAAAAAGGGAAAATGAACATTGTAATTTTCTTTTGATTTTATTTATTTATTTGACAGACAGAGATCACAAGTAGGCAGAGAGGCAGGCAGAGAGAGAGGAAGGGAAGCAGGCTTCCCGCTGAGCAGAGAGTCCCATGCGAGGCTCGATCCCAGGACCCTGGAATCACGACCTGAGCCGAAGGCAGAGGCTTTAACCCACTGAGCCACCCAGGCGCCCCGAACATTGTAATCTTAAGCAAGACTCCTTCACCTGTGGGTCTTGGTCAGAAGGGGACAGTCTTCACATCAAATGTTCATTGGTATAGATCCTCTTAATCTAAATTGAGTTTGCTATTTCCCAGGATAAAAAAAAGTTCTCTAAGAGTGGAATAAATTGCTTGAGAACTAATTTAGGAATTTCACAACTTCTCAGAGTTTAAAGGCCACTTCAGAGCTACTACCAATGGGATGGGCTAGAGGACCTCAGTGCTACTTTCCAGGACAGGAGCCCATCTTATAAGATGGTTATGAGGGTTGGCTGAAGCTGGCCACTGGCGGACACATAGCTGCAACTCAGCAATTTAGAGTTAGCAATTTACATTAAAAATTGTGAATATTTTTTGTGTCTGTTTTGATTTATTATACTCTTTTATCTTGTTAAATCAGAGGAATGTAATATAGGATATGCACAATGGATAAACTATTTATGTCCCCTCCAAATTCATATGTCAAAATCCTGATCCTCAAGGTGGTCATATGGCCTTTGGGAGGTGATTAGGTCATGAGGGCAGATGAATGGGATTAGTGCCTTTATAAAGAAGATCCCAGAGCTCTCCCTGGTCACAGTGGAAAAAAAAATGGCCATCTATGAACCAGGAGGTGGGCCTTCAGCAGATCCTAAATCTGCTGGCACCTTGATCTTGGATTTCTCAGTCTCCAGAACTGTGAGAAATACATGTTTTTGCTTATAAACCCTCAGTTTATGGTATTTTTGTTATAGGAGCCTTAACAGACTAAGCCAGTGTGTATACAGACTAGAAAAGTACACCTTTAAGAAGATTTTGTTCTTGGGGCTCCTGGGTGGCTCAGTTGGTTAAGCGTCTGCCTTCAGCTCAGGTCATGATCCCTGGGGTCCTGGGATCGAGCCCCACATCGGGCTCCCTGCTCAGCAGGAAACCTGCTTCTTCCTCTCCCTCTGCCCTCCCCCCAACTTGTGCTCTCTCTCTTGCCCACCCTTTCTCTCTCTCAAATAAATAAATAAAATCTTTTAAAAAGAAGATTTTGTTCTGTATGCATAAACCTGAGTCCTCTGTCCACAATTTTGTTTTCTTCTTTAAGTATAAGTTATATTATTTTTCTTGTAAATTATGTTCAGGTATGTAATCCCTTTTTCCCCACTATGTGAAGAAGACCAAAAAAAAAAAAAAGTCCTGTTAATAAATCAAACATCTAGTATTAGAGTCACAGAAACCACTGGGCCTTTGATGTTTTAAGTCTGATGTATTTAAAACACCCCCCACACACACACATGCATGCTCACAGGCACCCACACACACAAGGTGTGTAAACATTGCACACACACATGTATTTGTAAGCCAGAGCAGCAATTGGCTGAGGGAAAGACACATTCCAGAGCAGTATTATTATTATTATTATTATTATTATTACCATTTTGCAGTTTTATAACTTTATTTGACAATCAGCACTTTGTCCTCAGCCCACATTAACTGTCTGTAGATTTTGGAAGTGGTGACAGGTACGAAGGGAACCAATGTATAGGACTTGTTTGCTGAATCTTTACCCTCATTACGTTTTCTGGGCAACTGCACACAGGTATGGTAGAGAACATTCCTTACTCCTCTGACTCAGACAGCTTTGCCAAGCTTGGAGTCAGTGCGCACATCTGGAGTTCCCATCTCCTTTGTGGCAAATTTCCAGATCTTTCTGAGGGCCTGAGAAACCCACTCTGTGATGCGCTTGTGAATGTGGGTGGTGTATTCTCTGCTCACGCCCTCGATGACGGCGGAACGGCCATCATCACCACCCTTTTCAGGAGCCATTCTGCCAGGCCCCAGTTGGAAAGGGAGCCAGGGTGTTATTTTGTCCCTCATTTTGTGTGAGAAACAAAAAGGCTTTCATATCAAAGCCTGGCCAATTAATAAATAGGACTGGGTTGTTCACATCTATGGCTCCTCTTCCTCCGAATAGCATTGGCTGTTTTCCAGTGTAAAAATTATTCTCTTGGTGGATTAAATTACCTGAGAATTGATTAGAAATCTCAGAGTTTCTGCTCAAGGTCTAAATGCCGCTTGAGAGCTGCTACCAGTGGGATGGACTAGACAGCCTTGGTGTTGAATTCTGAGGCAGGAACTTCACTCTGCCTGTCAGAACTAAGATCATATTCTTGGTCATTTGCTCAGCACTGCCCCCTCGACCTAACACATAAAACACTACTATAGCCTGTAAAACCACATGGTTATCGTTAGGTTCTTTTCAGTCTTTATCTTCTTTGTGTTTTTCCTACTCCACTGACCATTTGTGCTTGGTTTCTTTCAAATGCTTTCCTCATGCTGGCTGTCCTTCAGATGCTGGAATTGCTCCGCGTTCTTCCGTTCTCAGTGTTCACGTTCTTCTTGGACATCTTATTAGCCACCATGGTTTCTGCCAACATCAGAGTAGCAGAAACTGTACTTTCCTGAAAGATCCAGTGGGGAAGAGACTTCTTCCTTCATATGCGTCATGGCGTACCTCTAGGGAGTAACACAGTGTCTGGCACAGAGTAGATATATTTTTAAAAATCTTTGTGGAGTTAGTTTTGCTTCCTGTATTCTTGTGATAAGCTTCTAAGTTGCTGATCGGTAGTGTCCACAGCATCTCTCTACTTGGATTCCCCATAGGCTTCAATCTCAACATGTTAAAAAAAAATTAAATCACGATGTTCACCCTAGGGTGTTCTGTTTTTCTGTGTTCCTGGCATAATGAACACTGCAGCCATTTGGTCTCTTGAGGCAGCCATCTACAAATCATCTTCTTCTCACATTCCTTACCATCACATTATCGTGCCCCCTTGATTCCATCTTTCTCCAACTCTACTTCCTTTCCCTGACATCAAGCCTGCACCAGTTCTCCTGGGGATGGGCCCAAGAGCTTCCCATCTAATGGCCTTCTTTAGACTGACTCTGCTCCCTCCTATTTTCCTGTCCCTCTCCCATAGCACCCCCCCACCCTGCCCCCAACCCTCCTGGTTCCTACTTGCCCTCCATGACTTAGCTCAGTCAGTCATTGAGAACTGCTTGCTGGCACCCTTCTGTGGAGTTTGTGCCTCCCTGTAGTAGATGCTGTCAGTGCCCCTTAGCATTCATCGTTCTTGTGCACCCTGACCCATTGGCCTCTGGCTGCCAGCACATGCTCTCCACTTCTTCTGGGATCCATTTTGAGCCTGTGACCAATGGTCACTGGTACGTAAATGTACCAGCTTTCTTAGCTTTGCTGGGATAACTCTGAGGCCTGTTCTACAACCATCTCTCAGAGGCCCCAGCGGGATCAATCCCGTTTCCCACAGTGGTAATCTGCGCTACTGGATATCTTCCTTTTCCTATCTCACTTCACACTCCTCTACTAGTTTCCTGGGAACACCTCCAAAATAAACTACATGCACTCGAATGTTTGCCTACTACCTGTAACTGGGCTCAATCTGGCCATAAGACTTTGGGAGATCGTGTAGAACACCCCTCAAAGTTATCCCAATTGGGGGCCTAGGAGATTGGTGTATTTGCCTACCAACACCTTTTTGTCTTCAGTAAGGGCTGCTTCCAGGGGCATTAACTTTCTGGTATTTCCAGCTTGCCCTGTGTGAGGAAGACTTGCTCCTTCAGCCAGAAAAAAAGCCCTCAGGCCTAGATTTACTGGCGTTCCTGGTAGGCAGCCTTCAACAGGCAAAGGTGAAGGTCAGGGATGGGGCATCAACCAGATATACTGTACAAGTTTAAATTTTGTACACGATTTTGTTGTATTGCTGCAACACTGAGGTTTTTCCTGTTTGTTTCTGGGCCAAGAGTCTTGAAGTAGAATATAAGACTGTTTGCATCCATGTTAAACATGGAGAGCTTCTGGCTCTCTGGCAATCCTCTTGAGCTGGTATGTTATCATCCAGATGTGCTCTGGGAGTCTTATATAGTCGGAATTACAACTCTCCTTCTGGTTACCATTTCCCCTCGACTCTCTGTGGATTCCTAGGAATTCGTGCACCGGCAGCACAGTGGCCTGTGCTCTGGTCAAATTGCTTTTGAGAGTGGTGTGTGGTATCTTGGCAATCACCACAGAGCCATTTGCCTGCAAGAAAATTTACAGAAAAAATTCCACAGGGCATTTTATCATTGAAAGTCCAGACCTATTACAAATTGGCACCTCTGTTCCATCTACTTTCCGCGTTCTTTATTTTGCACAAGTGGAAACGTTTGTTTTGAGACTTTATTTGATTCTTGGGGTGTGTTTCTGAAGTGAAAATAGCTATTTCAATTATAAACATGGCACTATAAACTGGTGTTTTGTCAGTTTAGGACTCAATGTATAAAGCAGCTGAACTCCTTTTCTCTCCAGCCCCACCCAGCCCTCTTGCCCGAGCTCCCAGGCCGGTGAAGGGCACAGGGTCCACTGATGGCTGAAGCCAGACTCTCGAACGTCAGTTTCAGCTGTTCCCTCTCGCATGACCCCATCCCACATCCAGTCACTTATGACATGTCTTCTACTTAAACATCTCTCCAGTCTCCCTGTCTCCTTCCCCACTGCCCTATATTTCATCACACCATGGCCAGGGACAGCCTCAGGAGTGGGCTTTTTGCCTCCAGCTTGACCCACCAACAGTGTACTCTCTCCTTTTGCTATTTGAGTGGTGTGTCAGAAAATGAAAGTTTGACATCCACTTCCCTACTCAAATACTTTGATGTCTTTCCATTGCTCCTTGAATCCAGTACAAACTCTGTGACCTTGTTGGTAAGACTCTCTGGGGCCTGAATCTGCCTCTGCATTTCCTCATCACTGGTCTAGCACTGCCTGTCCTCTTCTCAAATTCTATCTCAAAAGAAACTCTTTCAGCTCCTTGAATACGCCTTGTGGTCTCTCACTTATAAGTCTTTATGCATGCTCTTCTCTCTGCCTGGAACATTATTGCTTCAGCTTGATTGCTTGATTTTCTCAAGAGCCAAGTTCAAGGCTTGACCTGATGTCACTTTTTGATTAAAAATGTTGACTTTGGCTTTGCCTTTTATATTAACAGTGATAAACTCTGTAATTCCTTAAAGCTCACAGAATGATATTTGCTTCCCTCATGGGGATTCAAAGTAATTTTTAATGTAACATATTTGACAGGGATAAAAGGGAAGATTCAATACCGTACCATTACTATCAAGAATAAAGGTGGTAGAGGGGTCCCTGGCTGGCTCAGTTGGTGGAGCATGAGGCTCTTGATCCTGGGGCTATGAGTTTTGAGCCCCATGTTGGGTGTAGAGCTTACTTAAAAAAAAGGTAATAGAACAGATGTTAATCATCTATAGTAATTGGTCACAAACCTTAATCCTTCTTAAGTATTTCTTGGTGGCCATAAGATAAGCTGCAAACTCTGTTAACAAGGATTTTCCTAGCTCTGCCATATTTTTAAATGCTATTAACATTTTGGCTCTGCGCTTTTCTTTTTCTCTTCATGTTCAGGTTGCCAGGAACTGACCGTTTTGTCTAATTATAACAGTACTTGGACCGTATGATGAATTCATAGAAAAATCACTTATGAAAATGTCTTCTTAAAAACACAGTGACACAAATGCATGTGGTTGAAATTAATCAGAAATTTTTTAAACAAAAATTATGCTAAATTATCCCTGTGTTAAGCCTTTGGAAAACACAGATAAGTTCATAATTTATATCAAAGTTTACAGAATGACCAACCATCCTGTTTGCCTGGGCCTTAGGGGATGGAGTGGGGTTTCTGAGATACATACAGGACTTCCAGTGGTAAAGGTGGAAAGTCCCAGCAAACTGGGATAGGTTGATCACCCTAGTTACTTATCAAAGTATAAGTTCATAGCATGAGTCATTTTATGGAAAGTACTATATAGTTAGTTTTAATAACAACAAAATAAGATTTATTAAATGCTTGAATCAGGTGGGCAGAAAAGAGACATGAAGACTCTCATAAGCCAGGAGCATAGCGTGACCAAAGATAACATGGTGCAGAACCATAAAGTGGCTCCACCTAGAGTGTCCAGGTTTGAAGATAAGTGTAGGTCAGGGGATCAAAAATTAAGAGGCCAAATTCAAACGTCTTCCAGGTTCCAAGCCTGGTGTGGGGACGGGGGGCAGACCTTATCTACTAAGTCCTTGGGTGCTAATTTTGGATAACTTGGATCCTTTTGGACATCTGTGACTGACATTATGATATAATAGAAGTGATGTTTTTGTAGGAGTAGTCTAAGCCTTGTTTTGATCCTTCATTTTTTTTTTAATTTTTTTTTTTAAAGATTTTATTTATTTATTTGTTAGAGAGAGAGAGATCGCGCACAGGCAGACAGAGAGGCAGGCCTAGGCAGAGGGAGAAGCAGGCTCCCTGCCGAGCAAGGAGCCCGATGTGGGACTCGATCCCAGGACGCTGGGATCATGACCTGAGCCGAAGGCAGCTGCTTAACCAACTGAGCCACTCAGGCGTCCCTGATCCTTCATTTTTAAGAGAATGGAGACATTGGTAGGAAATTATGGTCATCCAGAAGACAACATCATTGTAGGCTTTGATTTTATCTCGTAAACAAAATCAAGTATTTGGAAACTTGTGCTTTTTCAACAATTGACAATATGACAACTTTTTCTGAAAACTACCAGTCTGCCTAATTTTATGTGAAATCATTTTGTGAAAATACAGATTTACATATATAAAAAAATGAGGTTATTTCTTATATAAAATATTTTTTTCTTTCTCTTTTATTTTTTTTAAAGATTTTATTATTTGAGAGAGAGTGAGCAAGAAAGAGAGCACAGGCAATGGGAGGGGCAGAGGGAGAGGGAGAAGCAGGCTCCCTGCTGAGCATGGAACCAGTCATGGAACCGGCCATGGGGCTCAATCTCACAATGACCCTGAGACCATGACCTGAGCCAAAATCAAGAGTCAGATGCTTAACCACCGAATGAGCCACCCAGGCGGCCCAGCTGTCACTTCTTTGCTTAACTGGGGCTTGCAAGATCAGTAGCAGTTACAGTGATGAAAGACAGGGGGAATTACAGTCCCAGTAAGGGAAACACATGCAAAGATGCCGTGGCCAGGAGAGCATAGAAAGTTCAAGAAACTGAAGAAACGTTAGGTGACTAGAATCCAGAGTGTAGGGTGGGGCTGAAGAGAGGTGGGTCGATCTGGAAGGGCAAGTGAAACCTGTTAAGGACTTGGGACTTCTTGCTCATTGTTTACAGGTGATCCCAAGTGCTTTATGTGGGAGAGTGGCAACCGCTTGCTAAGGCTGGGCTGCTTCACTGGCATGTGACCTGTGCAGTCACACAGGACCTGATGTTTAGAGGGACCCCCACTGGGTTTAATGCTTTGTTGTCACCATCTTGGAATTCTTAATAATGTTTGAACAAGGAGCCCTGCTTTCCCATTTCTGGGCTCTGCCAGTTAGCTAGCGGGCCTTGGCCAAGGCACCACAGAGACGGGGCAGAGTGAATGAATAGCTACTGAGAGCTGAGAGGCCCATTTTTTCTGCTTCCTACCTGTTTTATTTAAAGAGACCCTATTTTTTAAAAATTTGTTTAAAAAAAAATGTTTTATTTATTTATTTGTCAGAGAGAGAGCACAGGCAGGCAGAGTGGCAGCAGAGGCAGAGGGAGAAGCAGGTTCCCTGCTGAGCAAGGAGCCCAATGTGGGACTCGATCCCAGGACACTGGGATTAGGACCTGAGCTGAAGGCAGCTGCTTAACCAACTGAGCCACCCAGGTGTCCCAAAGAGACTCTATTTTTTAGAGCAGTTTTAGGTTTAATACACCATTGTGGGGAAGGTACAGAGACTTCGCCTATGCCCTCTGCCTTCACGCACAAGTGCACAGCCTCTGGCACTATGAACACCCCCCACCAGAGTAGGACATTTATTACCACTGTTGAGCCTACACTGACCCATCATTGTCACCCAGAGTCCACACTTTACATTAGTCTTCACGCTTGGTGTTGTATGTTCTGTGGCTTTGGACAAATGCCTAATGATGCGTATCCACTCTCGGAGTGCCAGACAGCGTAGTTTCCCTTATTCATCCCTGACAGTCCCCCTCCTTAACCCCCACGACCATGGACCTTTCTACCATCTCCATAGTTTTGCCTTTTCCAGATTGCTGTGTAGTTGGAATCATATAGTAGGCAGCTTTTTCAGTTAGCTTCTTCTCACTGCTTTATTTTTTCCCTGTTCAGCTTTGGATAATTCAACAGGCCACTCTATAAGTGCCAAAGGTCACATTTCTACTCCTGCTGTAATAATCATGGGCACAGGAGGTATTATTATTGCCGGAGCAATCAACTTGAGAGGGTTAGAGGACACAAATGCTCCAACGGTCACAATGTTCCTGAGCAGTAATGTGAAGAAAACATGGATGGACGTGGGAGTTTTTGTTCTGACGTTCTCTAAAGACATTTTTTTTTGTGTTTCCAGGTCAGTTCAAGGTGTCTACAGCATTGCCGGGTCTAATCAGCAAAACTAGTCATTCATTGCAAATGCTAAGGAAACAAACTTTTCGAAAACAACTAGCCAGTGAGATTTATTAAATATACGTCATTCGATCCCAGACAGTAACGTTATTTTGCATGCTGAACTTTTGTACTTAGAGACATCCCTTCCAGAGTCTGACAGGAATTCAAGGTGCAGGGCTGCCTGGGTGGCTCACTTGGTTAAGTACCTGCCTTTGGCTCAGGTCATGATCCCGGGGGCCTGGGATTGAAGCCCGTGTCAGGCGCCCCTCTCAGCGGGGACCCTGCTTCTGTCCCTCTTTCACATTCACTCACTCTCTCTCTCTCTCTCAAATAAATAAAATCTTAAAAAAAAAAGAATTAAAGGTGCAAATGTGTTCTAACAGAATGCTGGTTGTCGGTGAGGACCATCTTCTACCCAACCAGAAATTTGCCAGAGGCCCTTCAAGCCATGCTTCTCCTGTAGTGAAGCCCCCTCCACTGACAGTTTCCCTTGTGCTAATGACTCCTTGCTTCCTGTGCCATTTTTAGATCTTAATTCTCTCTACTTCAAAGAAGGCAGCAACCACATCTTTTCCAACTTTCCTCTACATTTTATAGAATGTCTCAGAAATGCCGTCAGACCTTTATGATGATGTACATGTGGTTACATCACTAATATACTATGTTTTGCAGATTTTATATAGCATGAATAGTTCTTTTGTTTTGTCCTAAAATACTTCGCTTTTTTTGGCCTATGTAATCAAAACATGCTTGTTGCAGATCCTGCCAGGGCTTCATCCTTATTCTCTGGCACCCTTGTTTCACTTATTGTGCACATCAGTTCCTGGGTGCTTTCACTGGCAACACCCAGTACCCTGTCTGCGTTTTGGAGGACCAGCCCTAGGCTATGGGTTCCACTGCTTAGCTGGCACACAAAGAACCACACATACCTGGGAATTTACTCCTCCTGGTGGGTGGGTGGGACATGGTGAGGATGGCCAATGACTGGTATTGTGGTGACATGCGCACGCACGGGTGTGTGTGTGTGTGTGTGTGTGTGTTATAAATATTTCAGCTTCCTTATCAGATGACTGATGTGGATCCCACACTGTCTCCCCAGCTCCCTCCACCAGTATGGACTGAGCCATGGTTAACCTTCCTGGGTCTAATTCTGGGGAACCTAGTATAAGAATTTGCTCACGTAGAAAATTTGCAAATCATCTGCAACAACAACAAAAAAAGAAAAATCACACACCATTCTCCACCTCCAAGGTACCCACCATCAGTCCTTTTCTATGAATTAAAAAACAATTTATTGAGGCATATTTTGCTTATCATATAGGTCACCCTTTCAAGTATATATTCCAATGAGTTCTTCATAAATTTGCTAAGCTATCCATCCAGCACTACAGATTGGTCTTTAGAACTATATTGTTACCCCAAGTAGACCCATTTAAATGGCATTAATCCTCATTTTCCTTCACCCCAGCCCCTGGCAACCACTAATCTATTTTCCATATCTATACATTTACCCAGTTTGGGCATTTCATACAAATGGTATCATAACGTGTGGTCTCTTGCAGCTGCCTTAGTTAGCCTGTTACTGAGTTTCAGCTGTGTTGCATCATGTATCAGTTCCTTGTTCCTTTTTATTGCTGAATAGTATTCTGCGGTAGGGGATACACCACCTTTTGTTGATTCGTCACTTGGGGGGCATTTGGGTTGTTTCCACCTCTTGGACTACTGTGAATAAGGCTGTTATGAACACTCACGTACGAGTCTTTTTTTGGCCAGTTCTCTTGGGTTGATACCTAAGAGTGGAATTGCTGGGTCATGTGCTAACTCTGTGCTTAAGTTTTTGAGGAACTGCCTGAATGTTTTGCAAAGGTACTGGACCATTTTACAGTCCATCGGTGTATGAAGGTTCCAGTTTCTCTACATCCTTGTGAAGTATTGTAATATAGTAACGGACCTCTGGGAGACTATGTGTGTAGAGCTGTGATCTAAATTTTTCTCAAATCTGAATGGATTTCTTTAACTTCTCTGTTATCACTGTAGTACATTTTTAAAATATCTGATCCCTGTTCAGGTCCACAGAAAACTCAGGACACAGAAAGCCTGTACAATTTGTGTCTTCGCTTACTCTGTCTTCACCCTGCCCTCTCATTCTTTCTTCTCTCACCCCTCTGTTTCTTCAAAAATAAATCTGGTTCTTGAAAGCACGCCTAACGGGTCTTGTCTTTCTTTTACCTTCCAACAGCAACTGACTAATTACTTCTTTAGATTTTGATGGGGGCATTTTGAATGTGTCTCATCACTGAGCTTTGTACTGAGGTACTGGATTCTCATAAGCTGACGGTAAATGAACAGGTCACACAGATCAACAGGGACCAGGGACGTGAGGGCAAAAGGGTTTGCAGTGAGGTAAATTTTCTCCTGCAAGTCTCTTAATGAGACATCACCGCATGAGTGGGTTGGTCTGGATTTTGTCACTCTCATGTATCGACCCTCCCCCTCCAAACCAGCCTATTGGGTTCTTCATTAGATAATTTTCTTCGGACTCAGCATTTCTGCAGATAGTAACTAAACACCTTCTTTCCTTCACTCAGAAAATCTCCCTGTTTTTATAGAAAACAAGAAGAGCTTGCTGAAATATTCTCAAAGGCAGGCTTTCCAAATGGGTTTATTTTCCCAGGATTTTTATAGTTTAATCTACTCACAAACTCCTAGAAACACGGTATGTCTCTTTCTATGCAGTCTTCTGCCTGATATCCGTGCATAAGAAGCTGTACAAATGGTCACAAAGTTCTTCATTCTTTAAAAGCGCAGAAGAGCAAACCAGATGACTGTCTGATTTTCCTACATGCAGTTGTTGACAACAGGATCACAGACAAGCGACAGAATGCAAGATTATTTTTTAAACAGCTTCATTGAGATACAATTGATAGACCAAAAAATTCACCCTTTTAAGTTGTCCAAATAAGGGGTAAGGGGCTTTTAGATTATTTTTTTTTGGTTTACTTGTTGAATTTATTTACAGTTGTGCAACTATCATGACTATCTAATTTTGGAACATTTTCGTCACCCCACAAGAAACCCTGTGTCATTCAGCAGCCATTCACTCTTCCCATCCTCCCCAGCCCGAAGAAACCACGAATCTACTTTCCATCTCTCTGGATTTGCTTATTCTGGACATTTCACACTGATGGAATCATACAGTATGTCATCTTTTCATGACTGACTTCTTGCAGTAAGCATGTTTCCAGGATTCATCCCTGTTGCAGCATGTGTCGGGACTTCTTTTCCTTTTGTTGCTGAATAACTTGCATTGCCTGCATCGAATGCATTCTGTGTATCCAGTCATCATTTGACAGACGGTTGGGTCGTTTCACCTTTTTGGCCCATGCCAAAGACAGCATTTCTCTTTTTAGACCAGTGCTGCTATGAACGTTCACGTACAAGTTTTTGTACGGTTGTAAGTTTTTCACTGCTCTTGGGTTTAGACCTAGGAGTATTAATTGCTGGGTCGTATGGTAACTCTATGTTTAGGTGTTTGAGGAATTGGAAAACCATTTTACCAAGTGGCTACGCTCTCTTAAACGCATAATAATCACGGGAAGCGATGATTGTATTTGTAGATCAGGAAATGGTGGCCCAGAGAACTTGAAAAATCTACCTAGTAAACCAAGCCTGCTATTATCAAAATGTTGGCTCATCTCAGAAGTGAGGCCTTTTCAGATTCCTTTAAGAAGGGCCGGTAACAGAGATGGAAGGCGGGAGCTTGGGACCTGGGTAATAGGTGTGTCTACCTCAAACTCTGAACATGTCAAGGGTAATTCTATAAATGGCAGAATGCATCTGTAAAAATCACACTTCTGTTTTTAACAGTGAAAAATGGCAGTTATTTCTATATTGAATACATATCATTTCGGAAATCAGGAAGAAAGCTTAAATAAATAGAAAACATTATGCTACTGAAAATCATGGTACTATAAGGATTTATTCTGTTAAAATCACCTCTTTTCCATTGTCTCTTTTGGTGGGGATGAAGAATCTTGTGGCGCATAGATTTTTTTACAGTGTTCTCTATCTTGCAGCGTATAAGGAGTTAATATTTTCAGCAACTCTGTCTCTGCCGAAAGACTTGCTCCTCTAGCCCCTCGACAACACGCGTGCCCTGCCATAGTTACACTTCGTCTCTTCCCAGGACTGACCCCATGGGATAGTTCCAGCATAGTCTTTCCTTGAAGAGAGCAAACACCCGAGATTTGTTTCCCGTTTTAAATTATTGGGAACCGATGCCTCAGAACCATGCGATTGCGTCTGCTTGTAACTGCATTCATATACACCAGTCTCAGTACTCTTGCTGGCTGTGGCTTTCGGAACCTTTTAATCAGTCTTGACCTAGGGTCTTCGTTCAGGTTGCCCTCTGTGCCTGTAGTTCTCTCACAGATTCTTATCTACAGTTTTCATCTCTTTGACATGCATGTATTCTTCCCGTGGATTACCAAGCATATTGCTTTAAAATGTATGCAGTTTCATGCTTTTCCATTACATCTACAATTATTAAAATCCTAATGTTTTGGAGCTACGCACACAAAGGGTCAGCACCAGGATCTGCAGTTTTGACAGCAGAACAGCCTGAATATATGAGACCTGGGTGGGCTCTTATTCAGAAGTGAAGTTATTCATATTCCTTGAAATAGGAAGGTAATTCACAATACTCCAACACCCAACAGCCTGTGTGCAGACCTTCCTCCTCAGGGCACTGTGCAGGATATGATAGAATCCTGGCCAGGAAGGGATCAGTGGGGCCTTCTACTCCCTACGGGGCTGATAAACACTCAAGAGGGAGAGGATAAATGCCCAACTGATGGGGTCTGCTTTTGGCTGGCCACAGTAGCCACACTGGCAAAATATCGGTTACTTAGCAAATTAGATCTGGGCAGCCAAAGTGAATAGTTCAGCATCTCCCCATTGTGAGGTTTTAATAGCTGGTGTGCTCCACTTTGATGATAATTATTCATCAAATTAATACTTGTAATTAGCAGATTTTCATTTTTGTAAAGTTCTCATACAGATCTGGCACATTTCTTGTTAATTTTATTCCTTACCACTTTACAGATTTGTTTTTGTTTCTTCTGTGATTGCTTTGCTTTTCTGGATGAAATCTATTTTTCCATTATGTTTTCAATTTGGTTCTTGCTGGCATATAGGAACTCTATTAACTTTTATGTTGGTCTTATATATGGTGACCTTATTGCTTTTATATTAGTTCTAATAAATTTTAAATGAACAGGGTTGGATTTGTAGATAGGAAATCATTTATCTCCCAATAACAATAATTTGAGATTGTATTTTTTTTAATCTAAGGTTTCTTTGTATCTTCTTGTCATGTGTATTGATGGAATCTTCTGGTACAATGTTGAATGTGGGCATGTTTGCCTTGCTCCTGAGTATAATGGGGCCACTTCTCAGTTTCCACTGTTAAACAAGGATGATTTCTGTCACTTTCTAGTGGGTGCCCTTGACCAAGATGAAACAGTTCTTTCTATCTTGATTTATTAATAGTTGTATTTTTCTTTAATATGTAAGCCTTTGAAATTTTGTAAAATATATTTTAGCATCTGTTGACATGACAATGTTATTTTCCTCCTCCTTCAATGTAAACACATAGAGAATTCCATCAATAGTTGTCCTAATGTTGAACCTCGTTGAATCCCAGGGATAAAGCTTACTTGATCATGATTGATTATTATGGAGTTTTTAATTTACTTTAAAGCTTTGTGATCATTCTCCATTAAAAAATACTTACTGAGTATGCCAAAATACCTAATGAACCATGAAGTTGTTTGAAATTATAGTAGGGAAAACAAATAGACTAGCTGGCAGTACTGTTTGCTTTTTTCCTGAGTAATTCCATTCCATGCAGACATGAGCAATAGGATTTGATCTTAAAGAGAAATGACTTCTTGGCTGGGTAGATTGTATTTTTCCTGGTAATTCATTTGGTATCTAACACTGAGTAGGCTTCTGGCTTATTTTGTATGTTTAAACAACCTGTTCAAATTCACCTCCGTTGCCATAACCGTCACTTGCTGACAGAACCCTTTTCTGAGCTTGTGGAAGTTATTACAACCAGGACATTTAGTTGATTTCAGTGTGTTGCATTTGTCTTTGCCCAGTGATCTCTAGTTGCAGAGGCTCTTGCTTTTTCTTCCATCAGTTGTCAAGAGCAGCTAGTAGGCTACAGTAGTTCAGAGTAGGAATCGTCTGGTTTCACACCCCAGCTCTGCCATTAACTGACTGCCAAAACAGTAATTCTCAGTTTCATCATTTTTAGAATGGGACTATTAAGATGTCTTTTGAGGGTTGGGAGAGGGTGGTGGGGTTACATTATATGTTTAAATAAAGCTTAAATAAAGTTAAAAAAAAAAAAGATGTCTTTTGGGTTTTTGTGGATAATGACTGAGTAAATAGAAAGCACTCAACATAGTACCCAGGGCACAGTGAATACTATGTATGTGTTAGCTGTGATTTTTAGATAATCAAATTGGAGTAATTGATTTGTCAGGAGTTTTGTTACAGATACCATTGTCTTATGATTGCACATGAAATACTCTTTCTTATATATGACTTATGGAATCACATCCCATGTGGAATTTCACCAGTCCTTTACTCATTCGGGGCATTTCTGAAAACAGGCAGTTTTGTTTGAGTGTTTTTCCAGTAAAAAAAAAAAAAAAGGCTGGCTGATTTTTCCAAAATATTTTACATTTTGGAAAACTCAGAAGGCTGAGGTTGAAGCTGATTATCAGGATAAGCCAATGGGTCTACTGATACAAAGAGAAAACTCATTCAGCATTGGCCACTTATAGTCAACAAGCAGTGGGGCTTGCAGGATATGGGTTAAGAGGCACGGGGTAACTCCCACCTCTTCGTGCTCCCCATGGGGGCTCTTCTGCCACCTGTGTGTTGGCTCAGAGAGCTAGCGATGAGCTGAAGCAGCTTATAGGGGGACTCAAGATGGAGACAGAGATGGTGTGCGGGCTCTGCTCCCAGACTCCCTGGGTTCAAAACTGAACATCACCACTGTTCACCCACTAGTTGATCTTGGATATGTTTCTGGTGCCATCCATTTTCTCATCTGTAAAATGGTGATGGTAATAGTAATTAACTTATAGAGCTGTAGGGAGAATATTTAAGGGAAAATCCCTGTTCTGGACCAACATGAGACCGGGCACACAGGAAGTTCTCCATCTGTGATGTGTTCTTTGGCGCAAGGCATTCATGATCCGTGGTCTTTGTTCTAGTCTGCAGGTCATCATATTTCCCGCTGGGCAGCATGTCCTATGTGAAAGTCTGATGACAGAAGAGTTCACTGCCTTTTATTTAAAAAAAAAATTAGCAGTTCTTACTATATTCACAGTGTTGACAATGTGTGCAACCATTGCCCCAGTCAGTCTGAGCACATTTTGGTCACTTCAAAAAGAAACCTCACACTGTCTAGCTCTTACCTCCCTCCACACACACCCCATCCTCCTTATTAGCCCTAAGCAACCGTTAATTTACTTCCTGTCTCTATGCTTTTGCCTATTCTGGACCTTTCATATCAATGGAATTATACAATATTTAGTCTTTTGTGACTGGCTTTGTTCATGTAGTTTAATGTTTTCAAGCTTCATTTGTGCTGTAGCATGCATCAGGATATCATTCCTTCTTATGGCTGGCTAATGTTCTACTGTATGGATAGAACACATTTTTTTAAAACGTGAAATATTTTTAAGGTGTTTCAAATTTTATTTTATTTTTTTAAAGATTTTATTTATTTATTTGACAGAGATCACAAGTTGGCAGAGAGGCAGGCAGAGAGGAGGAAGCAGGTTCCCCGCTGAGCGGAGAGCCCAATGTGGGGCTCGATCCCAGGACCCTGGGATCATGACCTGAGCCGAAGGCAGAGGCTTTTACCCACTGAGCCACCCAGGTGCCCCTATTTTATTTTATTTTTTAAAGATTTTATTTATTTATTTGTCAGAAAGAGAGAGAGAATCAGAGAGAGCTCAAGCAGGGAGAGCAGCCGGCAGAGGGAGAAGCAGGCTCCCCGCTGAGCAAGGAGCCCAATGCGGGGCTCCATCCCAGGATGCTGGGATCATGACCTGAGCCGAAGGCAGCTGCTTAACCAACTGAGCCACCCAGACATCCCTAAAACACATTTTGTGTCTTTCCATTCATCCACTGATGGACATATGGGACACCTTCTTTTCTTAAAAAATATGTATTTATTTATTATTTGAGAGAGTGCAGAGGGAGAGGAAGGGAGAGAGAGAGAATCCCAAGCAAAACCCCCTGCTGAGCGTGGAGCCCGACACAGGGCTATATCCCACAACCCTGAGATCACGACCTGAGCCAAAACCAGGAGTCGGACACTTAGCCGACCAAACCACCCAGGTGCGCCAGGCTGTTTTTACCTTTTGAGCAATAGGAGTAATGCTGCAGTGAGCATTCATGTACAGGTTTCTGCATGGGCGTCTGTGTTCAGTTCTCCTGGGTATATACCTAGCAGCAGAATTGTTGGTTCATATGCCATACAAGGAGCTGTCAGACCGTTTTCAAAAGTGGCTGCACCATTTTCCACTCCCACCAGCAGCGTGTGAGGGCTCCAGTTTCTCCACCTCCTTGCCAACACTTGTTATTGTTTGGCTTTTTTATTATAGCCATCCTAGTAGGTATGAAGCGGTGTCTCATTGTGGTTTTGACTTTAATTTCCTTAATGAGTAACAACCCCAAGCATCTTTTCATGTGCATATAGGCCATTTGTATATCTTCTTTGGGAAAATCTCTCTTTGGATCCCATGTGTAAATTGGGTTATCTTATTAAGGCACCTGGGTGGCTCAGTGGGTTGGGCAGCCGACTCTTGATTTTGGCTCAGGTCATGATCTCAGGGTCGTGAGATTGAGCTTCGATAAAGCTCCATGCTCAGTGCTGGGTCTACTTGGGATTCTCTCTCCCTCTCCCTCTGCTCCTCCCCCAACTTGCACTCATGCTCTCTCTCTGTCTCTCAAATAAATAAAGTCTCTCAAAAAATAAATTGGGTTTTCTTTTTAACGTTGAGTTGCAACACTGGTCATTATTATCGAGCTACTGTCTGGTGGGTCAGTGCTGCTTACCTGTCTGGGCACATAGGTCCCCTGGGGCCCTGGTTTAAATGCAGATTCTGCTTCAGTAGGTTCAGTGTGGGGCCCGAGAGACTGCATTTCCCAAAAGCTCCCAGATAGTTCTGCTGTCCATGGACCCCACTCAAGTATAAAACAAAGATATATTATTTCCAGGGGCTTAATTTCCCCCACAGTGTGAAAGATCCGTAGGAAACACGAGTTCGGAAAAGAGGCTGGAAATGAAAAATGCAATTTAATGAGGTTAATTGTGAACACCCAGGAGTTTGTCCAAATGAGTTGCTTTTTTTGGTCATCGTCACTCTTATAGTTTCCTCACCTACCCTCTGGGACATATTATTTCACTTCTGCAGGGAAGTTTCTGGCGTTTAATGAGTGCTGGCCATAGTTAAGCCTCATTGCAGTGGCTGCTGGTATAATTTGGAGGTGCTTTATGTTCTGCTGTTGAGACATTAAAATGGAAAATATGAGGCCAGAAATGATTTCTCTGGGGATGCACATACATGGTTGGAGCTCATAATGGTCCTGTCAACATCTTCCCTTCTGCCCCTCCTTGGGTGAGATTTTGTCTCCTGACGCAGTTTTGAATGAGACTTTCATGAGGGCTGAGTCTCGTACCTTTTACAGTAAAATATTTGCCCAGATGAAGTCATCTCCTTCGGAATTTGAGATTTCTCTCTGAAAATACAGCTAAACTCACAAGCTCTGAAGAATTATAATAATTCATTTAGAAATACCTTTTTGGGCAGCTGGAAGCCCTGGGAATTTTCTGGATTGTAGATTGGGGGAAGAAGTTAGGCAGGCTGAAGACCTCTGTCCCCAGATAAGTGGCACTGACGGAATTTGCCATATCCTAACATGAGGGGAACGATGGGAGATGGGTTCATTTATCGAGTTCCTGAGTCAACATCTTATTTCTGGGACTTGAAATAATTAACAGTTACTGTACACACATTGATGAGATTAGAAAATATTTACTCTAAAGTCATGTGACTGTAATTTTTAAATGTAGCTTAAATAATAAATTTAATTTATAAAGTTATAATAGAGTAATACTGTAGTATTGCCATACAGATAAGGCTTCGAGGCTAAGGAATTATAATTTTTTCTTTATTTCTTAGTTCAGGAGGCAAGTACAGATGCTTTATAATCTGTCTTTGAAATTGTTGACTTTCTCTAAGTGGGCCCATGCTTGTCCAGATAGTTCTCTAAGGAAAGTCCCCTTGAATAAAGGCAGCATCTTTGATCATGGAAGTAAAAAATATCCTCCACACGCACAGAGTTGAAATGATGACCCTCCAGTTTTTATCGAGTTGGTAGAATCTCCACCTTGTTATTCACTGGCTGCCATTAGGAGACTGGAGGTAGGGGATGCCCATGCCTGCCCATGCAACCCTGGGGTCCACTTTGCCCTGAGCATAGCAGTGCTACCTTTACATCTTTTTCATGCAGAACCTCCACTCCTTTACTATTCTTTACAAAGTATAAAAATGCCCTGTTCTCCCTCCCTTCCTCCCCATCCCTCCTCTCCTTCCCTTCTTTTCTTTTTATCCTTTGAAACTTAGTGAGCTCACTCATACATGCTAGAGAACTGCCAGACATTAGGACACAGTGTCCCCTCAAGGCGATGTTGTGGTATGGGCAGCCGACAGATAGTTGTAGGCTGGGGAACATAAAGGGGGCAATGCAGGTGTGGGCGGAAGGAGGATGAGTTCCCGTTTTGGCTCTGTGCTTTTCAGTGCTGGGGAGCCGTTCAAGTCAAGGTGCCTCTTAGGTAGCTGTAGAGCTGAGACAAGAGCTCGAGAGGTAGAAATAACAAAATGGATTGTAACAAGAATCACTAAGAATTCTTAAAGGTAAATGCAGAAAAACCACCTGTATAAATCCTGGATAGAGGGACTACAACTTAGAATTATGTTTACATGTTTTAACTAAGAGTCAGCTGGCAACATAGCTCACTTACTGAGGTAGTTTCCAAAAAATAAAAGTTTTCTTGGATTGCATTAATAGAAGTATTAAACCTAAAATTAGGGAGGTGGTAGTCTTGCTGTATTTTAGGTGGGTCGAGGCTACAACTGGAATAATGCATTCAGTTCTTAGCTCATGAGCTATACAAAACTGGGGAACAGGCTAGATTTGGCCTGTGAGCTGTAGTTTGGCAACCCAGGCTTTGTAGACTTCTGTTCTACCAAACAGCCACTTATTCCATCTAACACAACTCCTAGGTGTGTAATGTTGACCAAGTTTGTTAGGACAATATTCATACTCACATCATAAGGGTGACTAGGAAGATTACATGTGGCAGCACATGTCAAGCTCTTGGTAGTGTCCAGCACATAATAGCCTGAGATACTAACTAAATGGAAGCAGCCATCACTTCTTTTCTTTGGTCTCATGATCTTGGGCCATCCCTTCTGGGCCTCTGGTCTTCTGAAAAGGGGATATGGTCAGATAAGATGATTCCAGAAGCTACTTCTTCCTGATGGCAAGTGCCCTAGAAGAAGAACTCCTGCAGCTTTCTTCCCAGCGCATTCTGGCTGGTTGTGAGTGCCCACTGCCAACACAGGAAAGCTGGTAGTGTCAGAGTTAGTGACGGTGGGAGCAGCCCTCACATGGTGATAGGTGGGCAGGTGATAGGCAGTCACCCCCCTTCTGATATTACTGAAGCATATCAGCCCTGCCTCACAGAGTCTCCCTGCAGGACTGAATCCTAGTTGCCCTTGGTGATGGCTGCCTTGTTAACTCACATTTACTGACTTCTTTCCCTTCTCTGTCTCACTTCTTCACTCCCCTACCAGTGTTTTCTGGTGTCCCCTCCTGTGGTGGGCAGAATATTGGCTCCTAAGAGATGTCCATGTCCTATACACAGCCCTGTGACTTTGCTACCTTACATGGCAAAAGGGACTTGACACATGTGGATTAAATTAAGAATCTCAAACTGGAACGATGAGCCTGGATTTTTAAGGGGGGCCCAGCATAATCACTAGGATCCTTACAGGTGAAAAAGGGAGGTAGGGCAGGCAGATTCAGGAAAGGCAAAATGATGACCAAAAAGAGTCAGAGACTGGAAGACGGTACAATGCTGCCTTTGAAGATGGAGGAAGGGGCCACAAACCAGGAAATGCAGGTGGCTTCTAAAAGTTGGAAAAGGCAACGAAATGGGTTCCTCTAAAGTCTCTAGAAGGAACACAGCCCTGCCAACACCTTGATTCTAGCCCATTGTGACCCATTTTGCATTTCTGACTTTCAGAACTCTAAGTATGTTTGTGTTGTTTTCAGCCACTAAATTTGTGGTAATTTGTCACAGCAGCAACACAAAACTGATACTCCTCCTAAGTGAACTATTTGTCTACAAATCTTTGCTTCAGCATCTGCTTCTGGGGGAGCTCAAATTAAGACACTTCTGGAGCTGACATTGTATGTTTATTTCTATCTCACTTAAAATATCAATGCTTTTTAATTGCTCCATAAGCACCGAGTTATTGTGTACTTCTTTATGCTTGATGTTGCTCTAAAGCTAGTCACAAAAGAGGAAATAAACTCAGCTCTCCCCAGCGGGAGCTTACCGTCTAACCGTGGAAATAAGCCACAGCTTATAATTCTAGCTCGTGCCTTGTGTTATTCAGTGCTTTTTCTCTCAGAGTCACATAACCGTATTTATTAAGTTTTTGCTGTGAACTGTGGTCAGATCAATCACATATATAAATATATGCCATAGTCACTGCTGACAAAAGGCAGATTCTCAAATCTAATTTTTAATAAAATGATAGTAATGCCCTTAAACAGGCCAGTCTCATTTCGTCAGTAGAACAAAAAAGGAGAACAAGGAGTTCTAAGTGAAAACAATGCAGGGATCCCATTTTAGGGAAATCGAAGCACTGAATTCGCCTCCTGGTTCCCATAAAAAACATGCAAAGTTTGTTTTGTTCCCAAGGAAATTCACTGTTGTTTAGCTCCTGAACCACAACACATTTTTAAAAATTATAATTTACTGCAGCATTTGGCTGTGAAATATTCTGAAAGAAGGTTGAAGTCAGATTCACAAGATATGAGTTCGAATTCTGGATCTCTCGCTTCATAAGGGCATGAGATCTCAGGCAAAAATGTATCTGCTCTGAACTCCATCTGTTAACTGACCACAGCGATGTGAGCCTCTCAAGTCAGTTGGCCAGGGCCCCTGGGTGGGTCAGTCAGTTAGGCGCCTGCCTTTAGCTCAGGTCATGATCCTGGAGTCCTGGCATTGAGTCCCATGTTGGCCTCCCTGCTCACTGGGGAGTCTGCTTCCCCCTCTGCCCCTCCCCTCTCTCATGCACTCAGCCTCCCCGCCCCCCCTTACTCTCTCAAATAAATAAAGTAAATAAAATCTTAAAAAAAAATAAAGTCAGTTGGCCAGTAGAGGCCAACACACACTGATGTTCCAAGCCTTTCTTTATTTTATGTAGTTGGGTATCTAGAAGAGTAAGCTTCTCCAGTCTTTCTAGGTTCCAAATCTGGAATCTCTGTTCCTTTCATTTCTGCTGGCAGAATTGAAATTCTCTCCCAGGCTCCTCCTTTTCAGTTGCAGTCCTTTGCTCTGAATGCAACCAGGAGTAGCCAAAATGCACTAATAGTTCATCTCTAAAGGTGCTGGGTCTGCCTTCCAGGTCATCACAGGTGAAGATTTTAGCAAGTGTCCCGCTGCTGCAATAGCAGGACTGCAAAAGTCAGTCACCTGTCTTTCCAGCCACTACCGTTTCCTCTCTGCCTGTGACCTGATGGCTAAGCCTGTTCTACATGTTTTAGGTCTTGGTGATGACAGCACCTCATGTTAAGGTTCAAGTATCTCTACTGGGGCAGGCTAAATGCTGCAACAAAAAGCTAGTTGCTGGAACAGTCTGAATGTTTCTGTGGCTTAACACATTAAAATAATAGATTTAAAATTTAAAAATCATACATCAAAGTAATACTGGCTCTTTCCAAAATGCCACCACCAGAGAGATGGTATGATTATAGGCTACACAGACACTAAGCAATGACACTTACAAATGTCTTTCATAGTTCCTGGCACACAGTAAGCACCCAGTTGTTGACCGTCACCTTCACCATCATTATCCTCCTCATCATGTTGTGGTCATTGCTAGCCATCAGCCCAGACAGCAACAATGTATTAAATGTATCAGGTATTTATATTCCTTATAATAACATGTAAAACCAATCATGTTCATTTATCAAATGGGGAGAAAAAATTACTATGCCTATGATCTTGTTGTTGACTTGGCTTCTGAAACCTCAGCTGCGGATTAATAAGTGTAAGACTCAGTAACTTTTTGGTCTCTTGGAGACTCAGAAATAAAAGGGGAGGATTTTTCTCTGCCACTCATGTAATTTAGAGTCTGTCCGCTTGGTTCTGATTCTGCCAGTAACTTAAATGTATATAGATTTCATGTCACAGTTCATGAGACCTCGTGTCACTTTCAGAGCCTTCCTCTCTGGGCGTCTTTCTCCGTTTCCCTCTTGATCCGAGACCCATTATTGAAAGGTCTCTAACATATGTTTCATTTTACTTTTTACTCCAGACTTGAGCTTGCTGTAAACAAGAAATTTATTTTTAGTATTCTTGCTCTGCATTTTATTCAGATCTTTTCCTGCATTTTCGCCACATTCCTCGGCTTCTGTTAAGCCAACTTTTTGAATGTGAGAAAAAGAAATGTCACGAATGAAGACTCTGTAACACCCAACAGAAGTGCCAGGTTGAGTCCTCTGTGGGAGGAAGCCCGAGACCCCCGGACGGTGTAAGCAGAGATTGGAATGAAGAATTAAGGACAGAGGTAGGAGGAGGACCCTCCAAGACTGTTTATAAGCAGCAAATGCTAAAGAAGATGTGGGGATACCCAGACCTCAGTTAGGATGGGGGAGCGTGGTTGGGAGAGGCCGGGGCAGACTTTATCCACGCCAGTAGAACTCAGCAGCAGAAATGGTTGATGGTAGGTACCGTAGTGTGGCCCTGGATTTAATCCCCTTATGTTGGTTCTATGTATTATTAAAACGTGAGGAGAGGAGAGGAATTTCTAATGAACAAAACCTGGTGAAATCCTTCTAGCTCGGCTCCCTTCCCCCAACCCCAAAAGTAGCCACCTACAGCATCCTCTATGAGGTACTAATTTGCTTCCCGTGTTAACCTTTAGTACTCTCAGTGTCTGAGTCGGGGTTTCTCAGCGGTGACCCTCTGCACATTTGGGGTTGGGTGGGTCTTTGTTTTCCCTCAGCATTCACTCTGCACCCGGAAGGCTGTACCCAAGGGCTTCTCTTTTCCCCCCTGATGATGGCCAGTGCTGGGGGTGAGAGCCTAGGAAAGCAGCTCCGGGGAAGTGATGGATGGGGACTTGCTGGGTAGTTGCTTCAGCCTCCTAGTTCCTTAACCAGGACAACTCTGAGGCGTGTTCCACACTGTCTCCCGCCATTCCCTGGTGGGACCGAGGTCCAGGGCCCGCAGAAGTGACTCGTTAGTTAACACACCTCTGTTGATGTCTTCCCCATTCTCCGACTCACCTCCCAAGTAAACCATGTACCTTCATATCCTTGCCTCAGGCTCCCCTTATAGGGGAACCCAGACTGAGACTCCATGTTCCAAACAGTGCAATTCAGTCTGTTTAGAGAAACCTTGAGCTAATTCTCAAAAGATTTGTTCATGAAATGCCATTGATCAGTGTTGTCACCAAGTGCTCAAAGGCCTGCATTCTGGGTGGGCCAGGCTGTGCCGGGGATGGGTGTGTGCTGATGTGTATGTCTGCGATGATGTGGGCATTGTTATTTCTCGTGGGTTTGTTCTGAGTAAAACTTTTGGAAATTGTGTTTTCCCACAAGTTCCACAAATGTTTCCACATTTTAGAAATTGTTTGAGCATGCTCTAAGCTGCAACTTTGAAAGTCAAACAATTTTGGCTGGTGATATTATTTTTAAAGAAACAAAACAGTTTTGTTTTGTTTTTAATTTTGGCTTTTGTTATGCTTTGCAATCCTTTTCTGCTCTAAGGGCCTTTACTTCCTTTGTTTAGTGCGTGGCTTTGCAGAATGCTCAGGGAAGTACTTGGTAGACATTTTTGTATGGATATGGTTGCAGTGATTTTTTACTGGTAATACTTTACATTCTAAAGCTCTTATACATATAATGTTTCATTTAATTCTCACAAAAACCTGGTATAATAGGATTATCATCATGCTTTAATGAAAGGGAAAGCCAAGTTCCAGAAAGTTGAAGTGATTTTCTTAGCACTTTTAGCTGGTCATGAATTAATGGGAAACTTTGATGAATGTGATCAGTGATTCTTCAAAGACAGCAAAGAAGGAGAATTAACTCAAGGGATGCAAAGCTGTAAGAGGTGGGGGAACTCGGGGAGGAAAGGACACAGCCCTCACTCAGCAATAGCCAGTATCCTGAGAAAATTAACAGGAGCGCATCAGAGACCAGAGCGGCATTTTCCCAGGTGCTTTTTTTCACCTTCCAGGAAATCTTCACTATTGCCGTCAGTCTCTGGCAACTTGCTAAGCACTGTTAAAGCTGTGGGCCTTCTTTCCTGCATTACCAGCTAGGAGACCACGGCACAGCTGTGTTGGGTCACACGATCCAGTGTGCGTCTTTATCTTACTTGCGCCAAACTTGTGCCTGGCATGAAGAGGAAGTACATAGCTATTTTAGATGTCAACACTGGATTTTGAGGTGAGGTCCAAAGTTCCTGCCAGGGACAGGGATCTTACCTCTGATAACCAGCTCAGCGTCAGAGTCCCCATTGATGGTTGTCATCCCTGATGGCAATTAGCTCAATCTAATTTCTTGAACCTTTGCCTGTTGCCTACTGTTGGTACCAGAGTTGCTCCTGTGGAACCCAGTTAAATCCTTTTGGCCCTTCTACCAACAGTGAACCTGAGTTATGACTAAGGTGCTCTGCACTAACCAGGATTTGTTTGGGAAAACAGAAAACCCCTACATATTTCAAGAAGGAAGTGATTTAATCCAAGAGCTAGAGGCTTACTAAAGAATTGAAAAGGACTACAACCACCATTACAGAATTAGGGAGATAGCAACATTAAGAAAGAACCACTGATGATCTCAGTTGGCTGCTGTACCCAGAAGCACCTGGAAACACCTCCCATTGACCATCTGCCAAAGCCCACACAAGTGCCTGCCACCATCACATTGGGCTTTGGCTTCTCTTCTGCCTTATGAGTGTGTCCTAGTTGTGTGACCTCACTCCGAACTGTGATAATAAAAAGTCTGGAGGATGGATCTCCCAGACTTTAAGCCTCTGAGATACGGGGAACAGCATAAAAGACAGAACCTGGTGCTGAGTAACTTACTGGTAGTTCAGGCCATTTCCTGACTCTAGAAATTTTCTGAAGCTGAGTTGTGAGCCTGGGGCACTCAAAGAAGAGGATGTTATCCCTCTAAAATCAAAGGTGCTAGGAAAGGCATTTCTGATCTGGGACAGGCCAGTAGAAGTAAGGCATAAATCACAACTGGGAACATCATGGCCCTCAAAGTTGAGAATCTGTAATGGTGGCCTTGCCCCTGCTGCCACCCTGGAGCCTTTTGTGCTGCCCAGCCATGGTCAAGGCTATTGTGTTCTTCGACACTGCCGTGGATGGCAAGCCCTTGGGCCACATCTCCTCCTGCCGAGCCTGAGTGGTCAGATGGCAGGCATGTGGTCTTTGGCAAGGTGAGTGAGGGCAGGAATATTATGAATGCCATGGAGGGCTCTGGGTCTGGGAATGGCAAGACCAGCAAGAAGATCACCATTGCCACCTGTGGACAAACCTCATAAATTTGACTTGTGTTTTATCTTAACTACCAGACCATTCCTTCTGTAGCTCAGGAGGGCACCCCTTCACTCCCATCTACTTGAAATATCCTACAATCTTTGGGCTCTCATTGCAGCTCCATGGGTTCCATATTTTCCTAATTCCCCTCCAAGTCTAGTTGGATTGCAGAGCTAAGTTTATGATGATGAAATAAAAACTAAACAACCACAGCAAAACAACAACAAATGGTTATAACGGTTGTAATGGTTCTAATAGTTGTGGATGTGACATAGGAGGAAACTAGGCCTTATACTTTGAGCAGAACTACCAGGAACATTGGGCAGCTCTGTCTTCACATGCTGACTAGGTATAGTATGGTTGTACTTGGAGATTTCCTTACTTTCTGGTAGAATATGTTACACACTTTGATCAGCTGGCTGAATGTCTGTTCTACTCCTGTATGCCAAGGTCAGAGTCTTGGATAAGTTGTTGAATAAGTCTGCTCCCCCAGAGATAAATCTTGGAAAAAGTCCCCAGGAGGCAATGGGGACTGGCCAGAGGGTCATCCCTGAATATCTATGCCATCAGACTGCTCCTACCGGGCATGGGACCTGGCCAGGAGTTCTAAAACCACTGTGGGGGTTGCTTTTAGTAGCATATTAGACTTGTCATCTGATTCACAACATTTGCTTCCAGAAGCTGTGCTTTTGGCCTAGGTACAAGTCTGGAAGGCCAAAGCACCCATGAAATTGACCTAATGCTGTGTAAAAATGTTACTGCAGCACAGGAGTTGTGAAGTCTGATTTGCTCTTCATTGAATGCTAGTAGTCAGTTTTCTTTTCTTCACAAAGTAAAATAGTCTTTGTGTATTTCTGATTGGGTTTTGGGAAGGAATTTTACTCTGCTTAGTAGATGAATTCATAGTAACTATCAAGCTGTGGTGTATTTTTTTCCCTCAAGAACACTTTATAAAACCAGAACTCAGTAAAGCAAATTATTCTTTTCGAAAAGCCAAATGAAAGGTACTCTACCTAAGCACCTAGGGACTCATGATTTAATCCAAGTAAAATATTAACTTCAAATTTTTTTAAAGATTTTATTTATTTATTTGACAGACAGAGATCACAAGTAGTCAGAGAGGCAGGCAGAGAGAGAGGAGGAAGCAGGCCCCATGCAGAGCAAAGAGCCCGATGTGGGGCTTGATCCCAGGACCCTGGGATCATGACCTGAGCCGAAGGCAGAGGCTTTAACCCAC